>JANJEY010000009.1:4152954-4168322 GCA_024703695.1 Erythroxylum cataractarum
GTCTCCTTTGGTCGTTATGGTTTGACTATTTATACATACACTTGGATCCTGGCTTTCGGGAACTTTCCGGAACAAAAGGTTTTGTTTTCCGCACTGTGTCCATGTGATGGACACCCCGAGATTTTCCTACATAATTAACAAATGGGAGCAATGATTGAGTGACAAATGAACTAGTAATTAGGTGACATTTTGTAGCTTATGTAAGGGATAAGTGGCTTACATGCTTAAGGACATATGTTGAAATAATATGGTGACATCTAGCACCTCAGGTGTAACGTTTCTACATTGTTGTTTCAACCTAGCTTATTCTTCTTCTCTTCTCATCTCTCTATCTCCTGTTCTTGCGTTTTTCTTGAAGCTATGCTAAATTACCATAATAAATACATGTTTTTATCCTTTACAAAATAGCTAAACAACCAATTGATTATTGTTGGTTCATCATAACTGAACGTCATTTGATCCCATCTTGAATGTGTGATGACTCTGCATGTTTGGAGTACTAATTTAGAGTGATTTTTGAGCTAGGATTAGAACTGACTAAGTAAGTAAAATATTAGTGTTTATGGCATGTTATAATAGAGAATTGATGATGATGAATTAGGATGAATGCCATATGATGTTAATGATTGATTGTGTTAGAATTTGATAACTGGAATGTTTTTACTCAACATGCTTTAGTATTTTGTTTACATTTTGATCGGTAGATTTAAAATGAGATCATTCTTATTTTAAATTGAAATAGAGACATTTGGATACAAGTTTTTAGAGAAATTGAATCAAATTTTGTCCTTAAGGGTCTTGAAATTTAGCTTGAAATTTAGTCTTGGCTTGGGCTATAACACTACCCGTGACATAAATCATGTCCTTTTGTTATCAAATAAATTGTATTGATGTAGGCTGAATAAGACAAAAGTGTATTCACAAAAGTTGTAGCTTATTCTCTTAGCTTTCAATTTTATAAATTTTTTAATTTTTGGATATTGTAATTGAGAGATATGAGTTGTACAACTTGAATACATGATCACGCCCTAGCCAAAATTTCAAATTTACTCAGTCTGTAATATTTTGAGCATAACTCATAGGATAATGAACCAAATTTTATGATCTTTGTATCATTACAAACTTAAGACAAGGGAGAACAATCTTCTAAAAGAAAGCGTTATCAATTTACTTCACTTTCTTGATGAGAATAATCATGCAAAGTGGACCCGAAAGTATGTTTTTAGATAAATCTGAATTGATCAATTGAGTATTGATTTATGAATGAGTTTTGTGACAAGAATATGATAAGGAACCTGGAATTGTCATGAACATGCATTGTACGTATTCATTATACATAAATGTGCATAAATAAATTCATAATTGTGCAAATAATGATATGTGTATGTACTATGTGCTTTAGAGAAGCACATTAAACGATAACATCCAAACATTGCTGGGACTTTAAGGCAATAGTTATCTGGAGCATATTGTGAGTAACCTAGATGATCTCACTTAATATTTTTCTATTATATATTATGTTTTGAATCGGTATTGTTTCTATTAATTTCGAACATGAAAGCCTGAGATATTGATTGATGAATGTGATATTGAAGTGTTCCTTGAATGTGAATTTGGTGAAATAAGTGTTCCTTAAATGTGACTTTGGTGAAATATGTGTTACTCAATATGTTTTTTGAATATCGAACTAAGGTTTGATGATAAATGGGAATGGGACAATGAATGTGTTTGAATGAGAATGATTGAATATTATTATGAAGCATTTCATACACGATTGTATGATCAGATAAAGATAGTTGTAACATGAGTAGCCACCGAAAATGAGTTTAAAGCTCGAAAGTAGGGGCTGTGGACTTTTATGGAATTATAAATCTTGCAGAGGCCGATGGATGGTTAGAGAGGACTGAGCGACTATTTGATCAGATGGACTGTGAATCGGACGAAAAGTTTGACTATGCAATTTCCTTATTGCAAGGCCCAACTTATCAATAGTGGAAGACTGTTTCGGGCAATGCCACAAGGCCTTGCAATCTAAATTGGGGAGACTTTCTAAGGGCCTTCAGGGAGAATTATATGCCCAAGATCTACCTAGACAGAAAGATGAAGGAATTTCTAGATCTAAAGTAGGGTAGAATGTCAATGGCAGATTACGAGATCAGATTTAATGAGTTGATAGGGTATGCTTCTGCTTTGATTCTTATTGAGGAAGACAAGTGCAAGAGATTTGAAGATGGGTTAAAGATGGAAATTTAGACAAGGTTAGAAATCACCAATCTGACCTGTTTTTCTAAGCTCAGAGCAGCCTCGATCCAATTAGAGTAATTGTTGAGAGATGATCAAGGAGAGCATAGACAAGAGTTTAAAATAAGAAGGCCCAGTGAAGTTCAGAGTGGTTCTGGTAGGAAATTTAGTAAACGTTAGAATAGTCCTTTTCGACCACCAGTTGGATCAAGACAGTAGGGGTTCAAACAGAGGGATAGCTTTGTACAGTCTGGCAATAGAAGAGGTATAGTGTTTGGATAGTTACCAAATTGTGAGCACTATGGGAAGAAGCACAGTGGTGAGTGTTGGAGATTATCTGGAACTTGCCTCAGATGCGGATCTTTTGATCATCAGGTTAAGGATAGTCCTGCTACTATTGGAGCCTAGTCTAATATGAGAGGAGGATCAGTGAATGAGACTACTATTTAGCAAAGTCGAGCTAGTGGGGTTGAGTAAAGAGGTAGAGGCAGAGGCAAAGTGAGTTTTGGAAGTTCTTTTATTAGAACTAAGGTTTGGAGCAACGTACCATAGTCTTAGGCCAGAGTTTAAGCTATGACCAGACAAGATGCTTAGTATTCTCTGGATGTCGTTGCAGGTGCATTGCCATGATTAAGTTAGATATGTGTTTATGTCATTATTATAGGTTTTATACTGGAATGTCCACAGGGTGCTCTAGTATGTAATCTATGGTAATGGGGTGTTGCATTATGGAAGTAGTTTATAACTAGCTATTTCCATTCTCAATAATCTATATGTTTATTAGTTGTTACACTTAGTTATTCCTAAAGGAGTTTTGAAGAAAATTGATAGGAGTATTAGGGATTTCATACGGCATGATCTGAATTCAAATGGTAAAAAGACTTCCAAAGTTAAATGGAGAGTTATATTTCTTCCCAAAGAATATGGTAGGTTAGGAATCAACTCTGCTAACAAAATGAACAAGATTTTATTAGTTAAGAGATTATGAAGAATCTATTATGACAAAGAGAGTCTTTGGGTGAAATGGATGCATATATTTCACATCAAACAAGGCAGCATTTAGGCAATCTCCCAGAAATGTACTCATTCCTATACCTTTCAAAAAATCTTACTTAATGGGCCTTTTATGTATAATCATATCAAGCACTACATCAAGGATGGGAAGAGCACTAAATTTTGGCTTTATAACTAGCATTCACATGGTCCTTTATGTTACAATTCTGACTCTAAGAGGGGTAATACCTAAGAATATTGAGATCTATAAACTCATTTATAGTAACAACTGGTATTGGCCTTTTCATATAGCTTAGAGAATTAGACCAATTACTGATTATATGCCAAACTACTTACTAAACTAGATACAACAGGATCAAGCTAGTTGGATGTCACACAATTCACATAATTTCACAACTCGATCATGTAACCGTTTTCCCCATAGACCTCTCATCAGATTTTTTTCTTTACAAGCTAATTTTTAGTTTTGGTACTTCTCTAGCTCATTCCTTTATTCTTTAGCTTGACACTATGCGAAAGCTGGGAACTAGGGACATAATTAAATTTTATATCTCCAACAAGTCCCGTCCTCTATGTTCTAGTGTTAATGAAACTTTAGATCATATATTCTTCAAATATTGTCATACAAAATTGCTTTGCAGAAAATTTCTCAGTTTGTTTGAGCTTTAAGATAAGAATTTTAGCTTGTTAGAATGCTTATCTTAGAAAAATGAACTAAAATGGAGAAGTGAAGAGGATCATAAGGTCTTTAGAACAGGTTTTGTTATGCTAGTCCACTTTATATAGAGCATGAAAAACACAAAAATGTTTGGAAAAGTATATCAATACAACAAATTCCCATAGATGGAGTTCTTTCTTAAGCTTAGAATGACAATTTTGGCAATTCCTCATAAACATCTCATTTCCAATTGAATCAAACAACAAATTCGAATTTAGATAGTGCAAATCAAATATTCTTTGATTACTAGTTAGTTGATTTTGTACTTACTCCAATTGTTGGAGATGACTTTCAGTTCTCTTTGTAATTTCCACCATTTTGAATGAATATTTCATGTACTTTCCATAAAAAAGAAAGTCCAAGTGAGAGATGATGACCGTTACATGATACACTTTGTAAGGAAGAAGAAGGCGTCAATTATATTATTTTGACTAGTAACTAAGTTTGAAGAAACAGTCAAGCTAAAATATTCATAAAAAAGGTGCTTGTTAGGTAACCCAACCATAAATTTGATTCTCTTTCAAGTTTATTTGAATATAATTATAGTGTTGTGGACCAATAATTTATAGGTTTATTTCACATTCAATTTAAATTTTTATTATAGTTATTAATAAATTTATAACCCATTTTAATTGTTTGTGTTTAGAATATTTATTCTTTAATTTTTATTTTTTTGTAAGGAATATGATAAGTAGTGATTTAGTCATATTTTTGGTCTTATATTTCATGCGTTTTGCTTATTTATGAGTATTATTTTTTATTTTGTTACTTAAGTTGTTCGTATTTTTGTTTTTAGGTCTAATTCACTCCCTTGGAGCAAAAATGAATGAATTCTGACAAGTTTTGAGTAATAGAGTGTAAGACAGTGTACATGGGTGTGTATGAGAGTTTAGAGGCGTGCTAAATTTTTTTCTACAAAACAACAATTATGTTGAATGGAAATAGAGGCCATAATTTGTGGCCTTCGCTTTTGTGTTGCTTGTGGGTTCCGGAAAATACAGGTTCAAACAGACAATATGGGCATTGTGCAACTACTGAACCATAATTCTGAATTTTGGCCTTGGAAGTATGAAACAGTGCTTGAAGATATTCGACGTATGCTCTCTGTCTCGATGTCGTCCATTATTCATGTTTATCGAGAGGTTAATAGCTTTGCAGACTTTTTAGCAAAGTTAGCTTCGGGTGGTAATTCGCAACAATTTGCAACAGAAACTGCTCTACCCCTTCATCTCCGGACAATTTTGCGAATGGAACATAATTTTATTCCTTGCATCCGATATAAACCATGAGTCTTACATCTCTTATTTACATGCTTTTTGTACTATACTCTCTCAACTCTTGTAAAACCTTGAATTAATAAATTTCCTTTTTCTTAAAAATTTTTTTTTGGATAAAGCATAAAACCCATAGAAGAGGGTTGTTGGAAATCAACACTCATGTTGCATGTTTTTGCATGGCTGAATGTGAATTAAATGGAGCGATGGTTGGATGATGAAAGGTGGACAAGCAAGAGTAAAACTATAGCATATGTGTGACGTGGAGGAGAAGCACAATACGACATCAACATATGAAGAAAATGTAAAGCTATAACGTGGATCAAATATCCCATGTGTTTTACATAAAAACACACATTAACGAGGTAAAAATATTGTGGATGGACCAAATGTTTATGGGTCATATCAGTGAATAATAGAGAATAGAGAATAGAGAGCTTGCGGCAGAAACGAAGGGAGGCGTAGTGAAGAGAATAGCTAGGGGTCTTTGGTAGGGATATTAATGGGGATTGAAGCATTTTTTTGAGAGAGATTCATGGAGGGCTAGAAATCTCAAAACCAATTTGGAGGTGATATTGATACCAATGACCCGAGTTAAGTGTGTTTCATATTTTTGTTGTTTCTTTCTCTCCTACTAAATTGATTGTGTTATCTTAGGTATATAGATTTGGGTTGTGTATGGATAATCAGATTTTTATTATTGTTCGTTATTAGTGTATGAACCCATTGGTATTATGAAAAGATGATTTTAATGCGTTCATTGAATTGTTTAATTATAAGCTCATTGCTAGAATTTTGATATAATTTGTAATTAGTATGTTAAAATTCATGTATAGCGACTCAAGATTCGTAATCATTAGGGATAATATGACTTAGGTTAAATGACTCATCGTATGTGATTGGTGCCTTAATTAATCAGTTTTTCTAATTCGTAATTCTACTGCCTAATTAAATCTGGAGATCGTATCCTAGGTTATTCGGTGGTTAAGTTTAATTAACGATCGTTTCTTGATTAAACAAAACTAATGGGAAAACTCAGATTAATTATTAATCTACGATTAATAGTTGTTAAGAGAGGTTTAAAAACAACAAATTAAGGAAATATGTTTAATTAGGGTGTAGGCCAAGATTGAACCAAAGAACCGAGTCCCTACTGAGTTCCCTACTTTTATCAATTTTCGCATGTTTTCTTTAATTTGATTTTATTAGTCTAGTTTCATTTTTTATTTGAAAAATTCAAAACCCCCTAAACCTAACACTGATTAATTTTACTTTATAAACTTTGCATACACTCTTTATGGGATCCACCTAAACTCACTACTACTATAGTAGTAGTTTAGTTTTTATTTTGGGAATTACTAATATGTATTTTTAATTTGATAGAAAAAAATAAAATTGGGAAATTTTTATAAATTTGTATCTTCTTTTTGTAATTAGTTGAATTAATAAGGATTGCAAACCACATTTTATCTAAACCAAATTCATGACTAACATGACAACATATACCCTTTATTCCTTAATCTACCATTAACATTATTATTTGTATAAAAACATACATTTAATTTAAATACTCGAGGGTTTTTGCGACGAAGTAATTTTAGTCGTAGAAGACCATTTCCGCGACCAATCACCATACTTAGTCACAGATTGTAGACAAATTTCTACCAAATTTCCACATTGTCGCCTAAAACTGAAGCAATCTTTTTACTTTGGTAATTTTAATAATTGATTAATATATATAAGGTATTCCTAATGCATAATACAAAACGTCAAATTAATCTTCTCACTTATATATGCAATTGTTCTTCATTTGCTTAATTTTTGGGAATGACTAATCTTTAATTTTAATTTTTTAGAAATGATTTTCTAATTATATTACAATGTCTTGTTAAATTATTATAATTTAGTTTTTGTAAATTACAATAATTAAAATGCATAATTTTTTGATATAAGTTTTTCGAAATTATAATAATCAAAATGTATAATTTCCTGAAAATTGTAAGTCAATTATAATTTATTTGAACAATCAAAAAATTAATTTGGAAATAGTTTTCAATTGAATAATTGAATTTTTAATTCAAATTATGTTTTATTTGGAAATAGTCATCACTGTCGAAAAACCATTATTAACTGAATTGATATTATTCTTTTATTCTATCTTCATTAACGAAGTTGTGTTAAGTTTAACTTATATCTTTAGATGTTTGTTGTGAGTTCTTAATTATGCATTTGATGTATGAGTTGTGTTCATGGCTGCGTTTCAACATGACTTACTGTCTGTCTTTGTTATTTGTATATGAGTTGACTTCTTCCCAACGTCCTTTAACGCTTCCCTCATCAAAGCTTCATAACTATTTGATGAAAGGTCTTTAAGAGTATTTTACTTTAATTCATTTCCGTTAATAGAAATATAGCCTATTATAGATAATACTATAATTTTGTACATCAAGAACATAGTCATCTCTATTGTACTTTAAATTCTAAATTTTAGTGATACAAACTACAAAATAGATTTATGAAATTTTTAATAAGGGTAAGTTTCATATCATTAGGCATATTGAAGATGTATAAGTGCTAAGCTAGAATATTTACATTTATCATTGAAATTGGAGTTGAACATATCATCATTTTATTTGAAATCAAAAATTGCAGAATATACCTCTTAACATTATTAATCAAGGAATGTCAACATGGAGACTAGTTCCGAATGACCCTAATTCATTCCGCTGGGAGGAATGTGTGGCAAAGTTATCCCAACTGAAAAAAATGAACAATGCAGAAAAATCTCTACTTCATACACTAATCATCCTTTGCCTTCCATGTCCAATCTTCTGCTTCAAGGTGTTTAGTAACATCCGAACAACGTCACTTTCCTTATTATGTACATCTCATTTCCTTTTATTAAGCTATTATATATATTCATATTTGATGGTATATACTACATGTTGTTTTAAGCTTCCTTGAATCTCAAAGATGATATGTATGCCCATGGAGGCGGGAGTTGTCCATAAAGGATTAGAAAAATTAGTTGTTTTCAAAATTTTGACAATTCCACAGACTTCATCTAGACATTCACATATGCATGTCACTCGAATTTTGATTCATTTAACGATTTTGTGGTTTCCCTCCATTAAAATCTTGTGAACACAAATAGAAGGGTTAATTCCCTTTATGTCAACAATATTCCATGCAAAAACCAATTTATGTTCACGTAACACCTTTAATAACTTCTCTTCTTGAGAGGAATCCAAAGAAGAAATAATAATAGGATATATATTTGATTCTCCTAAAAATGCATACCTTAAATGAATTGAAATCTGTTTTAATTCAAGTTTCGATGGGCTCAATATGGAAGGTAACAATTTAGGCTTAGGAGGGCTCATTCTTCAATTTGGGGTTTATACCTAAAACCATTACCTTGCAATCTGTATGCATAGTTCACTATCTCCTCATCCAATTCATTCTCATCAATTCCTAAAGCTAGGAATGTCTCTAAAGCATCATCATACATAAATTTAGGAATAGATTCAAATGTAAGAGAATCAATTAAATTTATCTTATAGGTGACTTCATTGAAAGAGGGTCCTTTTAAAACCTTGAAAATGTTAAACACCTCTTCCTCATTACCAACTCTCAAGGTTAGCTTACCATCCGCAACATCAATCAATGCTCCACCAATGGCTAAGAATGGTCTTCCTAACATTATTGGAACCTACATTTCGAAATCCATCTCAAGCATAACAAATCAGTTGGAATTATAATTTTACCAGATTTCACTAGTAAATCCTCAACTATACTAATAAGGTATCAAATTGATCTATTAGCAAGTTGTAATGAAATTGTAGTTAGTTTGAGTTCACTAATTCTATGCCTATTATAGAGAGACAAAGGAATAAGATTAATGCTTGCATTTAGGTCACAGAAGCATTGAAAAACATTAGATGCACCAAAGTGACAAGGAATAGTGAAACTCTATAGATCCTTTAATTTAGGGGGTAGTTTATATTGTAAAATTGAACTACACTCCTCAGTTAAGGCTACTATAGAAAAATTGTCCAGCTTCTATTTGTTGGAAATGATTTCCTTCAAGAACTTGGTTTAAGCAGGCATCTCAGCAAGTGCTTCAGCAAAAGGGATGTTAATTTGTATCTTCTTAAACAGGTCAAGGAATTTTTGAAATGTTGACTCATCATGCCTCTTCTTTTCCCATTAAGGGTACGGTATGCGTGGCACAAAGGAAAATTCTAAAATTAGTGAAGAATCTCTCTTTAGTTTGGTTTCTTTAGGTTTTTCTTGTTCCTGCAAATTCATAATTTCAGTATCCTTGGTTTCATTTATCTTGGCTTCCTTCTCTTTAAGAGCCACACCTTCTACCACCTTACCACCTCTCATAAGAATCACCATACAATTTTGTTTTGGATTCACTTGGGTATTGCTAGGTAACTTTCCCTTACCTCTTTCACTCACCTCTTCTGCCACTTGACTAATTTGTACCTCTAAATTTTTGATGGCAGCTTAGTTGGACCGAATGTTCTGCTCCATTCTATTCATGGCCTGATAGCTAGCTAGAGCACTTTGATCTGTCTTGTTTATAAGTTAAGTAAACATATATTCAAGTTGATCCACCTTTTCCTCCTATAGGGAAAGGAATTGTTGTTGTGCAGAAGATGAAGGAGGTGAATACTGCTGTTTTGATGGTGTTTGGAATCTAGGTGGTCCCATTGATTTTGCAGCCCCTTGATTTTCCATGAAAAATTTGGATGAAAATTCCAACCTTCATTGTGGATGTTTGAGAAAGGATCAAATCTCTAACCTTGTCCACCGTTGTCTATATAGCTCATCTCATCCTCTTACATTATTGCATCTACATTCATACAACTAGTTGTTGTATGTCAAAATCTACCATAAAGAGTGCAAGGATCCTTACCAGACTTATTTTCGTTCATCAACATATTCAATTTCTTATTTATCTCAGCAACTTAGTAGGCCATGTCGGGTTTAGAACCCACTTCATTTAGAGTAGCAACTTTGCTTATAGTCACCTTACAATGTGAATTCTTTGTAACTTTTTTGAAAATATTCCATAACTCTTGAGAACTCAGGTTACTAATATTCACACCAGCGTTTAAATCCACCAAAGTCTTGATGTGATTGGTGATACCATAGTAGAAAAACTGAGTTAAAGAGTATATATCAAATCCATGATAAGGACATTCGTTAAGGTGATCGTTGAATCGCTGCTAAGCTTCATAAAATTTCTCTCCTTCTTTCTGCGAGAGCCAATATATCATCTTCCTTAGTTCAAGAGTTTTATGGGCTTGATACCACTTTATCATGAAAGTCTCCATTACTTTTTCCCAAGTATCAATGGAATCCACCTCCAAAGTCAACAACAAATTTCTTGTTAATCCCTTTATGGAAAAGGGAAAACACCTCAACCTTAACTTATCTTTGGACAATCCATACAATGGAAGAGTTTGAACTGTCACATAGAAATCTCTCATAAAGGCTAGAACGTCTTCACTCGGCATTCCATTAAATTGTGGCAACATAGTTAGATGAATCTACTTCAGCTCATAATACCTTGCTGCCGCAGTTAATCAAATGTAGAAGGGGTTGCTAGCAATACATGGAATTTGATAATCTCAAATTCTCCTTACCGTATGATTAACAACAACCAATTCAACTAGATTTCCTTTATGAAATTGTTCATTCCCCATATCTTATTCCCCATGCAGAATTGAATTTTGATTATTGGTTGCCAACCCTCTTCTTCTTTGGGCATTGTTCCTTTTACAAGATTAATTAATGGAAGAAAACCTAAGGTAGTAAATAATAAAAAATATAACTAGAATTAATGGTAGCAAATATAAATTAGTCCCTGACAACGATGCAAAAACTTGGTCGAAACAATCTACAAGTGCACAGAGTCGTTCCTAGTACCTACAAATCGAGTATTTCAAGGTCGTCTCCCACAAAGACTAAGATACTCACTACTAAATTAATCCTAATTACTTGAACGAAATTGACAAGAAACTTAAAAGATGAGAGTAGACAATAAATTGTAAAGACTTTAAATGAAAAACAGGGGAAATTTGATTATTTAAACTTAGGGTCTTCACCCATTTAAGAGTTTGATCAATAAATTATGGACTTGATTGAATAACAAGTTATAATAAGAGTTTCACAACTTTACTCATATTCTCTCTCAAGACATATAAGAATACCTAACTAGTTGATTACCATCTCTCAATGTGAAATCTAACTAGTCAAATTCATTAAGAACAAGCAACCATAAGTTATCACTCTAGTTTAGGATATCTTTATCTCTAAATCATGTGATTATCCTCCTAGTGCATAAATCATTCTTCACCTTTCAACTCATTATATGATTCCTAAAGTTGCATCTATGGTGATCAAGCACAGAAACAATAGTGAAGTTTAAGAAAGATAAACACAACCCAAGAACCTTCATTCAACACCAATCAATCCATAAAATATAAATCAATCCCCAAAATAGACTACATCCCTCACCCTAAATGGGTTTTAGTTCTAGATCATGATAACAAAATCCATACACATAAAGACAATTAACATCCAAGAAAGAGTAGAGAGAGAAGACAGAGAGAACAAAAAACAAGATCGCTTCCAATGTTTGATTCAATCCTCTTTTCTCTTCTTCTTTGCCTCTTTTGAGTGCCTCCTTATGTTGCAGCCCCATTTTTAGTGTCCATTCCTTACTTTAGGTCTTAAAAAATGAGTATTTATAATGTCTTGGGCTCAAAGAAACCTAGTTTTTGCTAAACAAGGGAATGCAGATCATCCTATTGTTGACAAAGTCTGTTAGGCAGACTTCACATCTGTTGAGCGGACCTTTTGGGGTTTTTGGAGTGAAATTGGTTAGCCAATGTCCATTAAGTAAACATTATGTATATTTAGCGAACCTTCTCGGGTCTCTAGAGTGAAATTGGCCAGGCAATGTTTGCTAAGCAGACATTATGTCCGTTTAGCGAACATACCCTGGGCCTCTAAAAAAACATGCAATATTGGCCCTTTAGACAACACAATCTCTCCTTGGAGTCTTCATGAAAGTTGTAGAACTCAGAGTCCTCTTCGACAACTTACTTGAATGATATTAATCTGACATCCACAGTAAAAATTATTCCTCTTATCCAAAATATATCCACTTGTACCTATTAAGCCATAAAGTTGAAATGTATGAGAAATAACTAAAGAAAGCTCTAAATTCATATAGAGATAAGTCAAATGAGTTCCAACTCATCCTAAAATCATATAAGAATAATTTGACTTTTCAAGAGGTAGTACCAGAAGCAAATGTAGGAGAAGAAGCAAGAGAATGAGAGGGGAGCAGGGGGAACGCATGATTTGATGAAAGTGTTAGTGGGGGCAAAATGGGATGGGGGATAGATGATAGGGGAGTGACTGCCATAATTGACCTATAATAGTAAAAAAATGACAGAAGGTTAGAGTTAGGAATAGGAGGAAATAGACAGGTTACTAAAAACAGGGCAAACCGAGTCTAAGAAGGGTTTTGAATAGGGAATAAGAGGGAGTCATTTAGTGAGAGGTAAGATCATTTTAGTGAGAGAGAACACTTTTACTAATCTTAACATCAACTTAGTATATTTCATCAATTTGAATCTTTGTTAGTATCAATATCAATGTTATGAATGCCATATCGATACTGGTATCATATTTGGTTCTGGTACGGTACTATACTAGTACCGGTTAATATCGGGTATTGTTTTGAATAATTTTTTAAATTTATAAAATAGTCCTTATTTTTTTTAAAATTGCAAAATAGTCCTTCAATATATTATGCTGTATAATTTATAATTTACATCAATCTCATATCTAAAAATCATAATAATATAAATTTAAAATAACAAAAATTTATTTATTTTTATCAATATTATTTTTCATATATTTCACATATAAATAATAATCATAGTTAATATGAAAAAAGATCATTTAATCATCATACAAATATAAAATTAAGAACAATACAAAATATTTTAAATATTACAAATTTATCATATAATAAGCAATAATTATATCAAGATATCAAATAAAAATATAAGTATACTCCCTTCATGTCCAATGTTACTCTCTTCCATTTTAATATCTCGTAATTATCATTGCCACATGACTAGGATGACTTCTTCATTATCTTAAGAATCAAAATCTTGAAAAAATATATTCATTTATCTTAAAATTATTAAGAATTCGAAATAAGTGGACAAGAAGACACCTTGTTCATTAGAAAGCTCAGTCCATAAAATGTTTCTAAAAGAAAAAATTAAGGATTGCTGAATTTAATAATTTTCCTGTAGTAGTAGTAGCCTAGGTAGATTATTTTAGAATAAGTTCAACTCTCCTATCTTGTTATATGTTTCCCAATGTAAGAATTTTCCAATTCAAAACTCAAAACCATTGTTCAGCATTTGTAGATATTAAGTTTTCCAAATATATACACACTTTGGTTATAATTCAATTTTTAGGTTGATTGACTTTAAATTCCAATGCAAGTGAATGTGTAGGTCATAGACAATAGATAGCCCCCAAAACTTTACAGTCTACTCAATCCCACTTAGGACTAAACAATATTATCTCATAGATTTGTGTGTTCTATTGTTTTTCAAACTTTGAAGGCTTCTCTCCTACGCACCTCTACACATAAGATATTGTTGTCACTACTTATCCAGTAGTTCTGTCAAAATCAGTCTCTCTAACTTTTCATGGTATACCTTCTCACTAACTTTTCACCCTTCTTTTTGACCCATTTATCCCATTTCGTACTAGTTTTCCTTTCTTACCCTCTAGTTTGTGTTTAACAATTATAGGATCGATTCGTTTTGCATACCCGTATCCATATTGTTTGTCGTGATGTTGATTTGAATGATCGCATTGATTTCTTCTCGTCTTCTTTTGTTATGATTTTCTCAATGGTTAAGAAATGAGTTCATTTCATAAGTTTTGCAACTTATATACCATTACTAAAGGACATGTCCCTTGGAATTAGAAGAGAGAGGAAAAGGGTCTATGACCCATTTGAGACCCAGTCAGTAATACCCAATAACCATTATCTTGGGTGCGTTTCATAGGACTTAATACGATAAATTACATGGGACATAAAATAGTCTAACATTAAGCACCAAAGTTCGGTACCTAATATGTCTAACAAAATAAAGAATCGTATCTAGCACAATTAAAAAAACACGCAAATATAAATCAACACTGAAATTTAATAACGTAATTTGACATTTCTTGTATGCATCTGTGGGTCTTCACTCAGCTTAATTTTTTTACTAACGACAATAGTTTTATACAAAAATTTACTGAGTCGATACCACTCAACTTTTGACACTATCCCTCGCCCTCACAACTCGTGAAAGAATTTCACACCTGGTCGGGTCGGTCATTCTAGGCCCAGGTCCAACCCTAGAATGGCGTGTGGCCGAGCAACCCATTCCTATGAGGTTGAAGTCAAACACGACAGAGATGTTGAATTAAACACGTTAGATATTTACTATATAAGATCATTATCTCCTCACGATTCAGGTACGACTCTAATAACCTTGATTCTCTTTGCTCATAAACACAAAACCTATGACAAAGAGCTAACTTAGACATAAGAGGGGCAAGCTGGTGATCAACCCCCGGTGTGCCTTATTCGTTTTTGCAAGTTTCTCCTAGTTGAAGTTCATTGAGATCATGGATCCAAGCAATGATGTCCAGTCCCAACAGAATCAGACTGAACCAGTTGGCGCTCACCGTGGGGCTGAGCGTCAGGGCACTACGTCCAGAAGCATACAGATAAGTCAGGCGGCAGTAACAAACCCGGATGTAGCCACCGTCGCGGCACTCGCACTGCAACGAATGGGTTTGCAATTACCTGTCGCCGCCCTTCCACCGATGCGTCATGATCCTCAGACCTATCCCCCACCTATCACCCAAAACCCTAGCACAGACGAACTACCCTCATTAAACCCGAATAACCACACACAATCCTCACATCCGAATGACCAACCACTACCCCAAAACTGAGATCAAGAAGAACAGCTCTGGAGGAGAACGACGAAAATGTTGGGTCCGTGTTT
>JANJEY010000009.1:4170924-4183596 GCA_024703695.1 Erythroxylum cataractarum
GGAAAATGTCATGAATGCATGTACAATCATATTAATGTGCAAAAATGTGCATGTCAAATTTAGCATAAACATGAATTACACTTTCTAACTTCTCAATAATTCTCGTAATTCACAATTTTATCCCTCACATGGGTAACGGGATGTTACATGTAACAACTATAAAGGCATCAAACCATTTAGTCACACTATAAAGTTATGGGAAAGGGTGATTGAGAAAAGAGTAAGAAATGATACATCTATCTCAAAAAACCAATTTGGTTTCATTTCAGGGAAGTCTATAATAGAAGTCATACATCTCATTAGACGATTAATGAAATATTATAGGAAAAAAATAGTGGGACTTATGACAGGGTACCAAAAGAAATCCTATGGAAGTGTTTAGAAGCTAAGAAAGTTTTTGTTATCTATATAAACGTTATTACAGATATGTATGAATGTGTTAAAACTAGAGTAAGGATGATATGAGAAGATACATAACATTTTTCTATCAATATCAGGTAACACCAAGGATCCTCTTTAAGCCCTTTCCTATTTGCAGTAGTTACAGATGAAACTTACCAATAATATCCAAGGGGATGTGCCTTGGTGTATATTTCATGCTAATGAAATTATTTTAGTATATGAAACAAAAGAGGGTGTTAATATCAAGTTAGAACTTTGGAATACGTTAAAGTCAAAGGACTTTAAGTTAGTAGGACTAAGAATGAGTACTTAGAGTGTAACTTTTCTAGTCTCAGGGTTGCATATGATATAGAGGTCAAGATTGGTATAGAAGTTATATCATAGAAAGGTTATTTTAAGTACCTTAGACTCATCATCCAAGGTAATGGAAAAATAGATGACGACATAGTTTACTGTATTAAATCAAGGTAACTTAAATGGAGAGATACCTCAAGAGTTTTATATGACAAGAAGATATCACTCAAGCTAAAAGATAAATTATATTGTTTAGCAATTAAGTCGGTCGTGCTTTATAGGGTAGAAAGTAGGCCCATTAAATAAGTGCATAATCATAAGTTAAAGATAGAGGAGATGATGATGCTTAATTAGATGTGCAACCTTACAAAAAGAGATAAGGTCAAGAATATAGTAGTAAAAGACAAGTTGGAATTGACTAACATTAATAGTAAATTTAGGTAGATAAAGCTTGAGTAGTTTGAACATATTAAAAGAAGTCATCTTGATTCTCTAATGAGAAGATGCGAGAATATTGTTCTTAATAAGAATGTATATTAGGTTGCATTGGAGAAGGTAGATTTAACATCTAAAGCGAAGTGATTGATAGTAAAATTGGGGTAATTGAGGTAAAATATATTTTCAGACGTCGCAAAGATTCATGTCTTGATTAATGATACCTGGAAAATTCATAATATCCAATGTCGATCGCTTCAAAAGAATAATACACATCATCATAAGGAAAAAATAGTTTATATCAATTGATATATGGGATTTTTCTTATTCTTTTTCCTCAACAATAGGTTCCTCTCATTTAACTTCCTCTTTCTTGTTCTTAATTACCTCTTCTTCACTCTTCAAGATAGACATCGTTCTATTCTCTAGAATCATACACTATACATTGTTATATGATGAGCTTTAAGGTATCCCAGTTAGTGACTTTTCTACTTGACCACTCTAGTTTTCTATACTGTGGACTATATCCTCTTAACATATTTCATTGATTTTCAATATTTTAAAGATTGATTAACTAGATTCAATTAACTTCCGAAAACTTCATGAGAATCTCCATCTAACTGTAGTTCATGTTTAGTACCCAATACACTGAACTTATTTTAACCTAAATTTTATCTAATTATCCTACAAGAGACTAAATTCAATCTTATCTTGATTTAAAAAAAAAACTAAATCCATAGATTTAAACTTAAAAAAGCCCTAATTAATGATGTTACAACACAGAAAACTCAATTAAAGGCAACTGCATCCTCCCGAAAACTAAATAAGCATAATTAATCACAAATAACAATTAACTAATCTTGATTAAAATTAATTACCCACAATTACAAGCTGATTAACTACACCAAGATTTAATTAGCTAAAATTAAAGTAGATTGACTTCAATTGAGACTTGAAATGATAACGTAGGTAAGACTAAATGAAATATGATTAACCTATGAATTCCTGACTAAGTCAAAGTAAAGCTCAATAGCTAAAAATTGTGTAAGGTAACTCGAAAGTCCAAAACTGAAGGAATAAAACCAAGCAAAACCCAATAGAGTAAGCATCAGTGTATTTTAAAAAAGAGAGATGTTGCAATGAAGCGGACAGAGATAAATAGTAAAGAAGAAATATGATGAACCCCAATTACTGTCCAATGCAGCAACAGCCGTAGAGTTGATGGACACATCTCACTCCACTTGTTCTGACAGAAGGCATTCTCAAGAAATCACATCGTTCCACAACGAGAACCTTTTACATGTCTGGATTTAGATGCCTATGATTCCTTCAAATTCACGAATGATATGAAAAATAACTGAGCACCACTATGGCGACCATAACCTTTTTATTTGCCACATCACTTTTAACACCGACCTTGTATATCTGATCAAATGTAACGAGTACATAGATAAATCATGGTGATTTTTATCAGATGCAGTGAAATCTTCATTAATCCTTACAGAGGTAGTGTATTGAACCATTATAATAGCTACTTTGAACCCCGTATAAATGATAATTCGCCGCGTGAAGATGGAACTTGCATCTGATTATGTGCATCCAGTTATCTTCTCAGTAAGGTAGCTGGCTAAAAGTTTTTGAACCTTTTCTTGATGAACAGTAATAAAGCAGAACCAGCAAGTGGCCAAGTTGTTATGATGGCAACGTATGCAAGTAGCCAGATTGAAACTCTACTCCTACTCAAGAGCTGTCCTATCTGTTGTCTCACAGGATCAATCAAAACATCCAGACACGGATCTGGTGGATGGTTTGAGTCACTTTCCTTTTGTATTTGTTCCGTCATGTGAACACCCATTTCTCTCTTAATGGAGTCTGGATCCTTGTCAACGCAGCTTACATCTTCACTAGGTAAATGCTCTGCAACACTATCCTTTTCAGTGTCCCCTACTGCAGTCACCATTCCATTTTCCATAACATTCACGTAAGGTCCCTGATCAATTGAAGATTCAAGTGGAACTGTCCAGCTAGAAGATTTCCTCTGCAATACAGAAGCATACTGCTATCTTACAAATCCATTCATAAGGATGCTCTTTGCAATTGATAACATAAAACATTGTTAGTTGTTGCAGCTTCAGAGCAGAATTAATCTACATAAGGAATCAGGTTTTTAAACTAGAATTAAGATGTTGGAGTAAAGGGACGCATGTAATGGCTAGCAGATGCAATCAACACAACCACAGAGTGGATATACGGAAAAAATTGTTCCTCTTCCAAGTAGCAAATATTCTGGATGCTTGTGGCAATAACTTAATTCTTATGTAATATAGTTCATTACACCATTGTTAGTACTGTTTGGTCGTTTATTAGGCTTCCAATGCCATGAAATTTGTTTTACATCTCTAACAATATAAAACCCATGAATAGCCTATCCATGCAGACTTAATATATTACATTATCAAATTTCTTTATCAATTAATTTCATTTCATTGTAACCTAACAAAATAACACCCAAGGATTCAATAACCAGAATGGGCAACCTTAACTGGCCAAATTTTGTGCTTAACTAGCCGCTATGTTGTACTTTCAATCAGGAGTGTTCATCTTAGCATAGATTCATAGTTGTATTGAACAAAAGAGAGGAGTGATCTAATTTGCACCTTTCTGTTTCTCAACGAGCTTGAGTGAAGGACATTAAAGAACTCATTAACTGCTCTTACCCACCTGCAGGAAGGGGATGGAGAAAGCAAGCATGCTTATAATCAGACCAAATGGGAACTAAATATGATGACTACGATTGGGCATTAGTAGTTGAGAATTATTCATCTCAGAGCTAGAATTACATAGCAAGACCACAACAATAAGTACTCCTATTAAGGAAAATGAAACTACCATGTGCATGTATGTACGTTCTTGTATAACTAGCTCTATTAAACAGAACTATTCATGAATTATCTTCATGATTTATCTCAGATGTCTTCAAATCCAACTGTCTTTGAGATAAAATATCAGACTTAATGAAGACTCAATGTAATATATTTCAATGCAACTACAGTACTTAGAGGTAGTGTGAGCTATAAAATCAAATATGGGTCAAGTTAACAATACCATGATACAAAATATTTGCTTCTTAGTATCTGTTGTATGGACAAGATTCAAATGTGACCAGTTTAGTATCTGATGTATGGAAAATACTCAAATGTGACCATTATAAAAGGTATTCTCCCACATGAAGAACAGGCCTTGAGATCTTAGAAATTATATACAAAGAGTAAACATAGAAGAAGTATTGAAACGCTGATACAAGGTGAGGGATATATTACCACAAACTATTTGCAGTTAGTCCTTCAAAATAAGCTAGGTGTCCTCCATGATGGGTGGTAGCAAGGATTATATTCTCATTTGCCCTACAACAAATAAAGCATTTGATGTTTATATAAACTGATGTAAATACTTAGAAATCTTTTTTTTTTCTTTTTTTGGGGGAAAATGAAGTAATTGTATTGACTAAGCTTTATGTTTTCTACAGTATAGTGTGTGATGATAAACCCTTAACGGGGATCCCATCAACTTGCTACATAATAAGACAAACTAGGAGGCCTCTAATTACAAGTTCAAGTCAAGTTCCCAACTAATCTTCACTTGGGCTGTGACTCCAAAATGTGCTTTGTTTGACATAAGAATTTATCTAATTCAAAAGATTGTATTTGCTGACATTGCATATAAGTCCATGGCTAGGCCTTTGTGAAGCCTGTTGTTCCTTTCCCTCCAGATAGCATAGATGGACCAAATGAAGGCTGTTTAGAATACGCAAGCATCCTGCTTCATAAGTTTGGCCATCTCAACAGCCCAACCCACAAAAAGAGGCCATTCCCTCTCATTACAATCTAAATGCATCAGATGCAGGATTTTAGACCAAATTACTTGAGCGAAAGGGCATTGTAAAAAATGAGCATTTGATTCAGTAGCCATTTGACATAGTAAATATAAGGTTGTTTGAATGTCATGGCACCTATTCCTTGTTTGAAGTCTTTGCCTTACTGCCAACTAACTGATAAAAGAAGACAGGGAAAGAGTTTTGGACTAAATAAGCAAACACTTAGAAATCATGCTACAGGATAAAAGGAGTGCCACCCCCAAATGCTTTAAAATCAATTCAGGTAAGCAACAATAATGAGGCTTTCCAATAGTTGTCCATATTGGCAGCTGGTAATCAAGAAGCTCAAATAAAATATTTGAACTTCAAGCTGACTGCAGTAGACTGGAAGAATTATGGCATCGACCTTGTGATGTGGAAGGGCAAATAATGGAATGCTAATCAATATGACTGTTATTAGGGCTGTCCAAAACCCAACCCAACATGAGCCGCCCATCCCTGTAAACCCGATCCAATCCAAATTATTTTAAATAGTTTTTTTTTTTCAATATTTACTTACTAACGCCTTCCTATGAGGATATGACTTCATTGTCCAAGTACAATAATACTCTTGGTCTATGTCAAATACTCCATTTCATTATATAATGGAGTGACTACATAATGAAAACTAGTGATTACATAAGAAAACTATCCATTTTATCTCTCATTAGCCATCCAAACTCCTATTTAGCATCTCACATGAGACTCAGTGAGATCCATTACTGTTACCATTCCTAATTTTCTATTTTTTGTTGCTTTATTTGAAAACCTAGTAGTCCAAGGAAAATGAGTAGCCTTGAAAACCTATAACTGGAATACATGTAATCTAAAAGTAAAAGCAAACATCAAGAGACCCTTTTAAGTTATTGAGTAAGCACAATAATTCAACCGCAATACTCGCGAAATTAAGCACAGTGGGAGTAGGAAGAGAACTTTGGCGTTCAATGGTGAAGGCAGTAGACAGTTAAATAGCCTAAAGTGGAGGAGCAGCAGATGCTTTCAACAACTTGGAACTTTGCAGAAAGTAAGTAGAAGTGTTTAAACTGTACAGATTATTGCAAGAGTTGGTTTTCAACAACGGAATTTTGCAAGAAAGCAGAAGAGAGAGAAGAGAAAGCCATGGACAAAACAGGAGTCAGTCTAAACCAAGTAGCAGAAAAGCAAAGCGAAGAAGAAATTTATGAAATAGAAGAAATTTGTTGCAGGATACAGGAGATAAGAGTTTTGATTAGGTATGGTGGGTTTTAAAGTTCATGAGGGAGAATAAGAAAACAGGTTGCAAGGGCAATAACATGTTACAGGAGAAAGAAAGTCATATCAAGTTGGCCGGTTTGCTAACCCAACCCAACCCAACCTTTCCCTAAATATGTTCCATGAAAAGAAGTGCCCAGATCTGTCTGCCTACCACACACATCTGTTCCCATGTTGACGAATTTTGAGTGGCAACAATGAAGTTTGTGAAAATAGAAGGCTTCAAAAGGAATCTTCTGAAATGAAACCTCAAATAATACCGCAAAAAAAACAGAAATCTAAGAAGTTAAAAATAAACTAGTTACATACCGACACTCATCCCATGGAATTGCCTCCCTTGTACAAACTGGGTCATCCAAAGAACTGATACACAAAAGAGGCACCGAAACATTTCCAACAAAATTAGCAGAGCTGGAATGCCTATAGTACGTATCAACTGTCTGGCAAACAAGTCAACCTTTCAGCTGAATCGGCAGTTAACCAGAAGAATCGTTTATAGAAAAGGTAAGAATCAGTCAATAGCTTTTACCTCAAATTTCCCCAAAACTCGAGTTGCATGATGATCAAAATCCCGAACAGAACATGACTGCAAAACACAAAGGACAATCAGATTCCTATGACCAGATATACACACATAATACACATGTCTTGGTAATTAATTGTCAAATGCTTGTTCTACCTTGCCAATTTAGTACATAAATGAAATGTTCAAATCTAATTAACTTTTACAATAAGCAGTAATACTTAGTTGAAACATCAACTGTTTACACATCAGCAAGAGATGAGCACAAATAGTATTTATTCACATCTACGGAAAAAAAATGTTTCATTGACTAGAAGGTCATGGGATATAGTGCACATCAGGCACATAAGTGATGCAGGGAAAGGGTTAGGCAACTAGCTTTTAACAAATTACGGTTAAATTGAGTTGATTGTGGAGGAACCAATAAAGAAATTGGGTTCTCAAGAATTTTTTTTTTTAAAATGAAACAACAATAGTTCATAATGATGATGGAACAACTTATTTATTATAGCCTTCTTGGGTTGAGAAAGAAAGTTTCAAGCTAACTTGAAAAACCTAGTTATGAAATGTTCCTGCAGGGATAAGATTGTCTATTGATCAGGACCATACAAAGGCATTATCTTCTAGCAGTAGTTTTGGGATGCTCACAAGGCACACTAATCAATCCTAAGAAAATGCAACCAATCTAGGTTTCAAATCTAATTTCTAAATTCTTATACACACTAATCTATCTTCATATTTTGAATATATGACTGGATATTATTAATGTTATTTGACATATTTCCTTAAAAATGAAAACTGTAATTTGAATTACGCCAAGAACAGTATTTAAATTGTGAAATGTAACTACAATTGTAGTTGCAATATTGTGGTTGTGCTACGGACCATTACAGCAGTTTGCCACATTAGCATCCAAGTCACCTACAATAGCTAAATAACCCACAATACACAATTTAAAATCTTGGTCAAAAATATATATTCCGTAGTTTTTGTAGCCAAATTCCAAATTATCAAGGAAAAATGTTTACTTCTAAAAGAAAAGCCAAAGTGGTGTGTATTCATGCGTAAAATCTGACATCCTATACTTATATATGCTTTTATACTAGCATTTTTATCAATATTTGGAAGTCTTAGGCTTTTGGCTTGGCTGCTGCTAAATGACATGAACAAAAATCATTCACGAAGTTATATCTAAGACATGGATCTAAATAAAGAGCTAGTTTTACTGATTTTTGACTAAGAGAAACTAAGAGACATCAGATGACATGTAAACAGAGATAGATCTGCAATTTGTGAACTCATAGAAGACATGATTCTAGAAACAAGGTTTCTAAGTTGGATTTTGTAGCATATACTTTGGAGACAAGATGCCATCTAAACCAAATTAAATGACTTTGCACAAGCTTGTAGAAAAGTAGAAGCCACAAATCTAGCTAACAGCAAGTCAGGACAATCAGTTCATTTACAATGTCAAACTACGATAGAATTGGTTCAAGGAAACATGTGGTTTAACACTAAATACCACCAGCTGCACAAGTTCCATATATTAACCATAGAATAATAACCTAAAAGAGATGCATTTTGGTTCAAGATAGAGTTAAAACTACAGGATATTTCTTTAACCTTACATTTTAGTACATTTCAGCAATGCAACAATAAGCATTTAGATAGCTAACAATGAAATATTTTATCACAAAGGGGACTAATTACACGGATGCCCCTTTGTTCAATACAGGACACCATAACAAGAGAAATAATTAAAATTACATCGAGTTTTCGTAAATATGAATGCACCACATGGTTTTTGTGTCACTGAACCATGGGACACTTAGTTCAATAACCAGATAAGCTTCATCCATCATGGTAAGTTAAGATGGTAAGTTGACGATAGAAACTCAAGATGAGGACCAAGTTACAGTCCCTTAGAAGCAGCCAACTGATCCATTAAAAAGGATGAAGTTGATAGTTAACCTTTCATGTGGTAAATGACTCATTTAGACCTACTAGGTTATGTACCCAATTTTAGGAAGATAGTTTATCGCATTCAATTTTTGAAGTAAATCTTCCCTAGTAAGCCACACAATTTGTTGCGCACAAAAGCAAATAAGAATCCTTGACACCATCTGTGAGGTTTACAAGTACTCAGTCATACAAGAGTAGCTCTCTCATTTGTTAGAAATATTTGACCATAGGAGCAGCTTGACAATAACTGTTAAGAAAATAGTAGCCTGCAAGATTACACTAATGTTAACCTTTTTAGAATGAAAGCATCATTGAAAATAAGTACAGGCCAAAGTTAGTCCATTTTCAAGTGGTAATTTCACTCACCCCATTACCAATACAGATCAATCACTCCACTCATAATTGATACTAGTGATATTGGAATAACCTGCTTCAGTTATGGGATACATTCAATTTTAAGGAATTCATACTTGAAAAAGAAAAGGAACAAGAAAAATGACCTTTTTGATGTTATCCATATCTGTAAGGCGTGACAATACAGATTGATGCCTGCAAGTATAGATTAAATGACCAGAAAAATCATGAACAAAAATATTGTGCCATACTCTTAATAAGCTAATGTAGCTCACATTTTGAGAAACTCAACAGAAAAAAGTTGGGAAAAGTTGATGTACACATACAGTTGTGCATAACCTTTAAGGCCAACAGCTAAAACTCTGTCATAGAATTTTTGTGTGAGTCTGCGGTTTATGAACCTGTCACATACCTGTAAGTCAATCAGGTATGACATTTTACAAACACTTAGGGACAGGAACTTCTAAAACTCCCAATATAACTCCAACTAATAACTTGCTTTTTATGCTAATAAATTGTTATTTTACGAAGGATCTCCTGACCTTGATCTAATGCTCAAACAATTATTTATTTGACATGGTTAGGTGGTAAGTCAAGAACTTTTATCTAAATTGTGCTCCCAAACATGGTCAAAACTACTTTATGACATCGTTCATAAGGGCATGGTGATCTAAAGCGTATGAACAAACACCAAAATAGCTTGTTCATGTCACACGTTCCTAAAACCACTCCATATTTCCAAAATGCAACTAATGTATCACTATTTCCCACCTACTAACTAATGCCCATTTCATGACATATAATCCGATAAAAAATAACCCCACAAGTGGAATGGGATATGAAGGTGTAAACCCAAAATAGACTGACCTACATGAACTGAAACTGTAAGCACCACTGATAGTCCACCAATTCAGGGGTCAACTAGTTGAATATTAGATTATGGTATCATATCAATAGAAAAGAATATAATAAGAACAAATGACGTAAAATCTAGCGAAAATAGCCCCATGTTAAAGGATATAAACACGTGAAATAATACTTTTGGAACTTGATTATATTCACCAAAATATAGACAACTGAAATGACAACAAATCATAAAATGAGTTATTCTTACCAAAAGGTCCCAAGGAGAACAGACAGCTGCAGCTCCTATTAGAGGAATACCATCCCCATCCTCTCCAAGATATTTCACCTAGAGCATGAACGTTGTCTTAACACAAATTGTACATATCCATAGCTTTGAAATTCTGACTACACAGCAAAAATGTCCTAGATGCAAACTGTGGACATATAAATAATCAAATAGCACTCAATACAAGACCAGTAAGGCATATAACAATCTTGTTGTTGGTATGAACAAGAGTACTTAAAAATTTTGACACATCCACTTAAGAGAAATGAGTGCAATCAAAATAGACTGCTTTCGGATAGCTTTTGAGCATATGTCCATGTCAAATCTAAGTTGTAAATCAGCTTGTACAGATTTAGTTACTGCAAGACAGCCCAAAATTAATTTAGTTGCTGCTAAACAGCCCAAAATTAACTCATTTCAACACCAAAGGAACTAAATATGTCTATCAATATCTTCTTAAATTATCAGAGTTTTCCAAGACTCCTAGGAATTTAATTGTTCCATAAATGGCTGTATCTCTCCCCCTCCCTTTCTTTTTAGAACAGTACCCTATTGCATTTGAGGGAAAAAGTCCTCTACATATGTACTAAGTAGTACGATGCAAGTATTCTGTCAAAGAACTCAGTAGAGCCATTAAAATTTTAAAGCACAGTTCATATTCATGCCACAATGTCTGCATAGTAGCTCTATTGATCTCCTTAATGCTTGGTTCATTCATAGGACTTAAAAATAGAGACATGGATCAATAAAAGTAGGTGCATGCAATGAAATTACATGAAAAATGGAAAGTAGGAATTATTATACCAGGATATTGGCACCAATACTGGTCCCAACAGCATATAATGGCGCTTCCGGATAGCAACAGTGAATATGACCAATGACTTTTCGTATGTCCTCCGTCCACCCAGCATTATAGAAGCAATCAGACTGATCATATATATTTATAACAAGAGAACTTGTCAGCACAAATATGAAAAAGTAATTATGCATGTTTTAGTTTCTTTCCAATATACACAGAATAAATGCAATCAACAAATTGCAAACAATATTTATAAGCCAAGCCACTACTTAAATAGTAAGAAATTCATGTCATGACAAAGTCTAGTATAGAACCATTTATTCATATGAACTAAAAATTTTAGAAGGCTCATCTTTCCCTGGATAAGCAAAACGGTAAATAAGCCTTTAATTTTGAGTGCATACCCTTTCCTTTTCCCACAAAATAGAACAAAATGAAAATAGAACCCTCTATCAAGCCATGTAGTACTGCAAAAGATAACCCAGCACCACAGTTTCCTTTCTCTTCCCCTTTCTTGAGATTTACTAGTCATATGATGTATGAGCTAATTGCATGAGTGGACACCCTTTTCCATAAAGTTTTGAGAAAGAGAGAGTGAAAAGAGAGATAAAACATTTTGTGAATAACAATATCAAGTTTATGCTTACAGTTATTGATATCCCTCCAAGTCCGCGGTGATTGCTCACAACAACATTCCAACCATGTCTTGCCATGTTAAAAGCAATATGCCTTACATACTGGTAGACAATATATTTGTCTCAGAATAAAGTATATCACAAAAAAAGGTAAAGTAGAAAAAATGAAAGGTTATAGCTCAATTGACATAGGGATAATTTGAATTCTGGATGAATCCTAAATTCAAATTTGACAAAGAAAATCATCCAACAATACTTCAAATTTTAAAATTTATGAGAATAATCAGTTTTCTTACTCCTAATTTGAGCATTTAATCAACCATGTTCATATCTTAAAACAATATGCATTACAGGGATCTTTATAGATAAATTGACATCTATATTCCATATCTTGCCTTGGAAAAGTATAATCTCTGAAATGATATAACTTGGTGAATATGAGCAACTAGCTTGTCACATGGATTAAAAGGAACCATGGTCAAGAAACAGAAGACAATTTACTTCATTTCCTTACTGCTACCTAATCAAGAACGAAAAGTGTTAAGTCAAAATGTCTTTACATAAATGATTTTGATGAAGTACAAATAGGGATGGCAGTGAGTTTTCAACCCGAATAACATCCGCACTACCCAACCTGAAAAAATGGATATGGAGCCTAAAAAATGGATTTTAAATGGATTTTAAACTGATGTTGAAAAATGGATGTGAATATGGATTTGGATATAGGTCTAGTGATAACCCGAACCATGGATACTCATATCCTACCCGTTTTTTATTAACTCTATTTTTTCTGTTTTTTTTTTTAATATTTATGGTTAAATATAATAAAATATTAATATTTTATGAAAAAAAACAACTTTAAAATCTCCATTTTACTCTTCAATACTCACATTTGTCATCATATTTTATTTTCTTATAGGATGATAATAATGCAAATGATATGGAGATGGAGTTTTGAATGTTGTGGAGTTC
>JANJEY010000009.1:4285232-4295406 GCA_024703695.1 Erythroxylum cataractarum
ATTTAAGTGATCCAAGCAAAATTGTATCAATTAGTGACTGTGATCATAGATGGTATTTTGAGTGTGTTTGAAAAGTACAAAGGGGCGTTTTGAATAATTGAGGAATATGACACTAATGATAATAATATCATTGGATTTAGAGACTATGCAGTATATAATAAAGTTCCACATCAAAGATAAAGATACAATCAGTTGTAATAGTATAAAGTGGTTTTTGTATGCATAAAGACAATTAAGGTCTTATGAGTTGATTTTGATAAATGGTTTAGAATTGCTATGATAGAAATCACTTTGAGGTTTTGGAGACATTAGATGTATAAAGTCAATTATGGAATGTAAAAATGAGTGCTATACTGGTAAAGGTGGTGTGTAATCTGACACATTGAACCGACAATTCTATAATGAAATAGTGCAAAGTCAGATTTTGAGGTTACCAAATCTAGTGCAATGGAGAGTGCAAAATGTTGAGTGGAATATGGGGCAAAATGAAGTGTTACTAGTTGCATTGAAATTTAAGATCAATTCTGCAGGAAAGAAGTAAGAAAACCTAAAAGCTAAGGATTTGGAATTGTGAATCCCATAGAAGAATGATATTTGGTAATCGAAATAAGAAGTATGTGTACCCGATAAAGATGATTGAGCAAAGACAGTGTTAAAGAAGCCTAAGTAACAACCTAAGCTAGACATCCTAGTAAGAATACGTTAAGATTGTATTTTAGCTGCTAAGGATGTAAAAAAAAGTGGTTGGATGTTTGATCTACCAACAGATGTCTTAGATTCACACTATGTGATATGTGAATAGGTTAAAAGATTTGTGAGTATGCAATGAAATAGTCAAGATTGTATGATAGCTGAATCAGTAATTGAAGGACCTATTGAGTTATTAGCTGTGGTCATTTGGAAGAGAGTATTTGAGTGATAAAGTATATGGGAAATGGAAGCATATGAGGAATTAATACCTCTACTGTATTGATCAATCAGATAAAAATTTCAGGGAAGAAATTTTTTAGGGGGGGAGGGAGAATTGTAACATCCCGTCTCCATATTAAGGGTTAGAACCCATATTTCAAATAGAGAGAATAGCAATGTGAGAGTTAGGAAAAAAGTTTTCATTTCATGCCCAACAACATGTCAGCATACATGTATGTGAATTTGAATCTTCGCTCATACAAAACTAAGTTTACATTCATTCATTGACAACTTCCAGGTATGATTGTTTTAAATGTGATTTTTATTGAAAAAGAGAGGGAGTTGAAAGAGTGATCTTGGTATGAGTTGTGATAAGGAAAGTTTTGGAAGCAAAAGTGGTGGTTGATCTGGAAAATGTTCACTGAGTGTTCTTTGGTTTGTTAGCCATAACTTTTTCTCTAGTTATCCAAATGAGAAGATCCTTTGTTTCGATTAAATTAGAAATATATGGCTACATTTCTTATGAAGATATCGAATTTAAATTCTATCTTTAAGAATATCAAAATTTTTCACAACGTGAGAACTGAGTGCAGTACATTGGTAGATGAATGTAAAATTTATCTACGGACATTAAGGAACATTTGGGATTGATCTAGATATATTTTGACAAAGTTGCTTCTTGAGAGTTGTAGATCTTTCTGTTATCTTTCCAACAGTATATAGTATGAAATTTTTGGACATCGGAGTCAAATGTTATGACCCTTAGTAATGGAGATGCTCAGGAGTGTAGTCCGCTTCTTCTTATGTTGACCTTTCGCTTCTTCTTAGGTTGACTTTTGCTTCTTCTTATGTTGACCTTCTGCTTCTTCTTAGGTTGACCTTTGCTTCTTCTTATGTTGACCTTTTGCTTCTTCTTAGTTTTGTTCCTTCTGAGTTTCGTTTCTTCTTAGTTACTGTTCATGAACTTTTTCTTAGTTACTGTTTATGAACTTTTTCTTAGTTACTGTTCATGAAGACATGAACTTCTTCTTAGTTACTGTTCATGAACTTCTTCTTAGTTACTATTCATCTTGTACCTCTGTTTCATTTTTTATCCTTCAGAAGATGGAATTTGTCTTTAAGGTCTTCATGAAAGTTGTAGCTCTTAAAGTCCTATTTCGAACCATCTAAAGAACACTTAAATCTGATACCTCTAGAGAAAGTTATATTAATGGTCCCACGATAGGTTCAATATGATTGCGGAAAAAACCATATTGGATTCTTTTGGCCATAACTTCTTCTCTAGACACTCAAATGACTTGATTCTCAAACCATTGGACTCATAAGACAGTGCTCTACATCTCCACCGAAAATTGTAGCTATCTGAAATGAAGAGAGAGAGATTGAGTGAACGTGGGACAGGTACATTGAGTGTGCTCTTCAGTAATATGAACTAGTGTTATTCCACTGAACATACTTCAGTATTTTGAGTATATCTATACATGTAGGATTCCAAAAGAGACAATTTCTGATTTGTGGTAAACTAGAGACATAGAGCTACAAATGGTATGAAGAAATTAGAATCTAATTCAATTTCTAAGATGTTTAAATTTTGGATAGAAGTTGTGCATAGTATATTGATTTGGACAAGAGCAGTCCAAAAATGTTTGAAGTGTATCTTTCGAATTACTAAACCGAATTGAATGATTTTAGTGTCCTTAGACACGTAAGATAATAGAGAAGAGAAAAAGAGAGAGAGAAATACAAAGAGAAGAAGATAAGGAGAGAAAGAAGAGAAACCAAATTAGGTTTTTAATTTCCCTAGCCTATAAGAGAGATTTTGAGGTTGTTCAAAAAAAAGAAAAAGGAAAAGGAAGAAAACAACTTCCATTTGAGCTAAAGATCTCTTCACTTGGTGAAGAATCAAGGTCAAGTATCTGCATTCAGGAATTCTCAGAATTTGAAAACAAATGCTAATATGGAGCGTACTGTAAGTAGACCTAGATGGTCTCATTTCACTGTTTTCGTTGTTCGACTTTTTGATATTGATTGATTTCTGAATGATTATGTGAAAGTGTTTGACTGTGTTGGTTTTCGGACAGGAGGTCCGATGAAGGTGTTGCATGAAGGAAACATGGAAGTGCTCATTGTATGTGAATGAGATGAAATAAGTATGCATAATGTGATTTCTAAATGTCGGATCATGATCCGATGACAAGTGTGTTTTTTAATGTGCATTTGCATATAAATGAAATGTGATTCTTAACTTAATGTTAAATGTCGGACTACGGTCCGATGATATGTGCAAATGTGATTGATGCATTTCATAAAATGCATGGGCATTGTGACTTGATTTGTCAATATGAAGCACTTCCACGTAGAGCTATGCTTCGTGATTATGTTCTGACTGAGCCCTATGGGCCTGTGATTCTGTTCTAACTCAGCCCTATGGGCCAGTGTTCTATTCTGACTAAGTCTTATGGGCCAGTATTTGTATAAGTATGTGAAAGGTACTCGGTCACAACAATAAGAACGAATGTGAGCCTCATGCATATAACATTATAAGATCGATATCCACTGAATATGATTTAGTGTGTTATGTGACTGGGTGAGCTATCGATGATGGTCACTCATTGAGTTCGCAAAACTAACTCAAAAATTTACAAAACATTTACAGGATCAGAAGAATACCCGTTAGGCCAACGAGAGTATACAGACAGTATTCAAATGAAGGATAGAGGTCAGGATCAGTTCGTGTCTACATTGCATTTCTCCTTTTTATATCGAATTGTATTTTCTACAACCTTTTGTATAAATTTGTATTCTGAAATGACTAAAATGTTTTGTATTTGTGAAAGGTCCCAAATGGTTATTGAAAATTTTGTTGATGGTTTTGTGATAGCTGAAAATATTTATGATTGAACGTGGGCCCAAATTGAGTATCGATTTTCGCATATTGTGTTTGTTGTTGTTTCAAAAAAAAATTATACCAATTTCAAAATGATTGAGTGCTTTAACACGCCACCCTTGCGGGGAACGAACTTGGATATCACCCATTCGATGTCAGATTTGGGTCTTACGGGAGTGGGATGCTACATTAATTGTGAGAATTTAATTGTTAAAGAAACTAAATTGTCACAATTATTATTGTATTAGTGACAAAAAAATAAACCATCATAGTTAATTTAAACAAAAGTGTCAATCAATTGTTTTGCCATAGAAAACCTCATATCTGTGATAAAATCATCGTTAGTCACAAAAAAATTTGTCACTAAATATTTTAACTCTTGTAATGAAGTTAGTAAAAGAAAAGAAAATGGAAAATTTTCAAACGAAAAAAAATTGAGACTGCGTTTAGAGTGTGTGACTAAAAAAGGAAGAAGAGGGACTCTAACTACACCATCAAAAACACCCTCATTAATAAATTAATTTAGGGTTTCGAGTAGGTGACAAAAAAGTAGAGAAAGATAAGTTATTAATTGTTTTATTTAATTTGATTAAAATCTAATGTCACGTCAACTTTATTAATTGAGACACTAACATCGGGTTATATTTAAGAAAAAATAAAAGTTTAGATATTTAATTGCAACTTTTTAAAGTTTAGGATATAACTACAAAATTGTGTAAAGTTTAGGAGTTGTTTAGTAATTAACCCAAAAATTAAATCCCAAAACTAAATAAACTAAATCAAATGGTATTAAAAAAAAACTCAAATTTGAGCAAATGCATACTTGACTGAATGACTCCATCATCATCACAAAGAACAAATGGATCTTTCATAATCGATGACTGTTTCAAATTATCAATTTGCCTAATCTTGTACGGACTATCAGGACATTGCTACCATCTCCATTTTCATCTAATTTCTTTAGAAGATTTGAGCAACCTTTACACAACATATGGTATATACAATCACACATTCATCTAATATCTTCCTAAAAAAATGAGATATAGAGAATAAAGAAAGAGAGTTGAGTCGAACGAGACTAAAAACCTTGACGAGAAACATCAATCCATTGAAAGAAAGGGTTTAGAATTTAGTGAATAGATTTGTTGTGCACTAATTTTATTTTTTAGCAAAGAGAATTTTATAGGATACCTCCATCAAAACTCATTTCTGGTATCAAAAAATATCTGCTATGTTGACATTTTGCAATTAGTCACTCAATAAAGTACTAGTTGTGTCTTTTTGTTTTATGTGTTTTACATTTTCCTAAAAATCTTTTACAATTCTCAGGGAATTTGAGAAGCCAGGAAGATTAAATTTTAGCGAAGGGGCAATTATAAAGGCACATGTTAGTGTACAAGATTTTGTGGGTTTTTGCTACGAAAATATATTCGTAGCCAAAGATTTTTACCTACAAAAATTAAAAATTGTAACCAATAGTTGGAACTTTGACTTTTAGCTACGAAAAAATTGTTCAACTATGTCAGCTAGAACAATTTTGACTTTTAGCTACAAAAACATTTTCATAGCTAAAACTTTTTCCCTACGAATATTAGAAAATGTAACTAATAGCTAGACTCGATTTGAGATTTAGCTATGAAAATTATTTTGTTGCTAAAAAAAGTTTTTCTACGAAAATTTGTTCATAGTGAAAAGTGTAACTAAAAATTTTTAGCTACGAAAATAAAATTGTAGTTAAGCAACTAAAAATTATTAGCTACTAAAATAAAATTGTAGTTAAAGAAACATAGCTAATAATCTTATAAAACTTGCAAAAATAAAAATTTTAAATTATTACTTAAATAGGCTACGATTTTCAAATTTCATAGCCAAAAAGTTATTTTTAGCTATGAATTTTAAATCGTAGCAAAAAAAAAGCATAATCAAAAGTAATATTTATTGTAGTGAAACGGTTTTCAATATTTGTGGTGAAGAAATTAAAAAAAAAAGTTTCTTCTTGTTTTCTCCTTGTGTTGTTATAGAAGATTCAAAAGAAATTTTGAATTCCTTTCCCTGTTCACAAGCTTTTCTAGTAAAATGAAATGAAGCTTTTTTTTTTTTGTGGATAATTTTGCTTTTTCAGTCATTATCGCAAGTTGTAGTTATAAAATTGTATATATTGAATCATAACTAGTTCAATTTATTTTTGCAACGAATTTCAGTCTATCATTCTTATCATTCCTCTTATTGCCTTAACCTTTGAATTTCTCAGACACGGCACGTTTCATATTATTTTCCATTCCATACATGGTCTGCACTTTGTTCAATCATATTTTTGTTCAATCTTTTGCCTACATCTGATGTATGGCTTTTATTTTCTTTTCTAAATATTCAACTTTTAAACTTTCTAAGGTTTACCTAGCTAACTAAATATATCAAAATCAATAAAAAGAAGTCTATCAAAATCAATAAAATATATACATTATTCTAAATTTTGTTACTGAAATGTAAAACAATATTGTTACTTCAAAATGGTTATCCATGTCAGTCTTGACCAAGTGTAACACGTTCTGATAGAATGTGCTTTATATCCATAAGAATCATCTTTCTCATGGTGCAAAAGGCATAAGCAAACTGTTCCCTTGCATGTTGGTGGAGAATATTATTATTTGGTGCTTTATCATAGAAACTATGTGAGGTGCCAGGAAATATATATGCACAAATGTAATAACAAGATCCAAGTTATTGGCTTTTAAGTTTTATTCTTAGAGTATGTATCTTTCAAATGAAGATACTGCCCCAAGACGCCGAAGAGTGGGATTGAAGTGAGTAATTCATATATCCAAATATGTAAGGAGGCTTGGAATACTGTCCAAATCTCATAAACCATCAAATATTCTTTTGATCATGGTAGGATAGGATTTGGTGTGAGGGTTATACTGGTTTCCTATGATGTTTTGATGTAATTAATTGTATTATTTTAAGTATTTTATATCATTTTTAATTTTATTTATGTATGATAAACAATATTAATAAAAATAAAAATAGTTATTATATTATTATAATTTTTAAGAAAGAGTTAAAATAAAATTTAAATTATATAATAAAATATATTAAGAGAATATTTTATGATGTTATAAAATTTAGAAGCTATTTTTTAATTTTAAAAAATTAATCAACCATATTATAACTAAATTTAGTATCAGGTTTTGACTGGGACGTGGAGTCAGCACGTGGAGATCAAGGTCTTCTAGCGCCTACGCGTATTGACCTTTTCCATTTCCCACGTGACTCAAAAACCGGGGATAAACGACATAAAACGGTTAGCACTGAAGTGCATTTAATGCCTGCCTCGTCTTTTTCTTCGTGTTTACATCTTTTCGCCTGGGTCCACTATTTCTTTGGTCATGCATATTGTGTCAGCATGAATACGTCATCCCACTTTACCGGTAGTTGGAGGGTTAGATGTCTTAACCCAGGGAGAGATATTTTCTCCCGTCAACATGTTATTACTCTGTTTTATAAGGATTAGAGAAATATGTGAGTAAGATAGTCTAAAATAAAGTAAAAATATATTAATCGGATCATAAGATCTCATCCTTTAACAGCTAAGTTTCTTCCTCCTCTCTGAAGCACGCATACCAACCCATGCTTATTTTGAGTTTTTACAGAATGAACATTGACTGTAGGAAAGTTCAGATTTTTAAAAACTAAATCTAATAAATTTTTTGAATTTTCAATGAATTTTTTTTCCTTTTCAACTCTCTCTAATAATCTAACTAATAAAATATAATTTTAAATTTTACACTCTTTATTTATCTCTTTATATTTTAATTAAATTTTTTATTTTAGAATATTATTTTTTAAAAATAATTTTCTATTTTATCCTTAAAAATAATAATTGAATTTAATCTCACTAATAAACTATATTTATCAAATTTTAGGCTCTTTATTTATCTCCTTATAATTTTAATTGAAAAAATTTAAATTATTATTCTTAGAAACTAATTATTATTTTTATTTATTATTTGTATCATGATTTTGTTTGATAAATTAAATTATTAATTAGTATATATAAGTAATTTTGTTTAAAATAAGTTAAGAATGTGTTAAAAATAATATTTAAACTATAAAAAAGTATATTTAAAGGGCATTAAAAAAGAAGTTAAAATAAAGTTATAGTCCTTTCTATTGACTTTTCTAAACATACTTCAACGTTTATGAGGCTTTAAATAAATGATAATATAGAAATACAATAATTATAATAATTATAATAATAATTATTATTATTATTATTACTATTTTAAAATTTATGTTATATTCAATTTCAGTTTAAATTATTAGATTTATTATCAATTTATTATATATTACTAGGCATTATTAAAGTGCTTTTATTTCAATAAGATATTTTATTTTATAATAATTTTTACTTCTTATTTATTATATACTGATTTTATAGCGGTTTAATACTGATTAAACCTTTTTATGCCCGATCCAATTTTTAAAACATTGAGTTTACCAAAAATCTACGACTATCCGCAATCATGATTTTATTTTCCAATTAACACACTATTCCTTTCTAGAACACAAAATTAGCCTTAACAAAATTAAAGAAATTATTAAAGAATGTAAAATGACCAGATTTGTGGTTTGTGTAACTACATTCCTCAGAAGTTAATTCGAATGTCGAGTTCATATGTCCTAGATTGTAGTATTAAAGGTTTCAGGCATTAGCCGATCAACTAAGACGCTTGTAAACATTTTCACAAAGAAAACTCTATGAGATACTTCACAAGCAAACAAAGCTGAGGAGAGAGCTAAGAAAGTAACCAAGACACAAGCTAATGTTGTAGGAGCAATAAACACTTCACTTGGTACAACAATTCAAATACATTTGATCCTGGTTTGGGTGGGCCCGCATTATTGAGATTTTGTCCCCTTTGGTCACGTCGGGTTCTAGATTTAGCCCCTCTCTTGTGGGGAGTCGAAACTGTGACCTCAGGGTTTTGTTGGGTGCAAGACCCACGCCTCTTACCAGGACCCACCCAAACTAGATCCCAATCATGTTTATTGTGTATCAAGGTCTATTAGATTACATTTCTCTATTGCGGTTTGCATTTCAATCGATTTATATATGTAAGTTTCATATGTTGAGCTACACTTTAGATGAATCTTATGGATGATTAGTTATTCTCTAGTTTGCTCAATTAGTTTATGGAAGACAACATCTTTGTACTTACCTTATTTTTAAAAGATCATTATATTCCTTTATTTCCACACAAGACGTGAAATACATTTCTTAGGGGGATTTTGCAAACTAGCATATCCTATTTATAGATGTTATGGTTTTAGAATAACCAAAGTATGATATTAGACTATTTAGTAGGAGGATGGGGTAATATACGTAGCTAAAAGAAACCTCTCCATATGAAGGGGGAGTATTTGCACTTGAAAAGTAGATGCTATACTAATTCATCTACACGATTAAAAAATAACACACCTAAAATGCTTATAAATATATTTTATATTATTCACAGTGAAAAGTTTCCCTTTATTATAAGCTAAAAGGTGAAATCACATCTAAGATTAGCTTACACAAACTAGAAGAGTTTATAACATTTATTCTTTGGAGCATTGGGTCCCAATAACATCCCATAAAAACCATTAGAGAACTTTACCATTTGTGCTTCTGTTCCAAAAAAAAGTGTCCTCCTTGTTGTTGAGTACAAAACACACTACTAGTCTTGCACTCAAAATTGCAAGTATACGAGTCATACATATAGCTAAAAGTGGATATCGATCCCACGAGGATTATGCTTAGGCACCACTTAATTCAGATTATTCTTTGTTTAAGAAATCATTTCAATCGAATTTAAAAAGATAAGTAAAATAAAGATAAACTAAAAGTAACAGGAAATAATGCAACTCAAACTAAAACTGTAAACTAAGACTTGAAGAAAATCAAGATTAAACATTAAGACTTGTCATTGCCCCTATTTGCTCCTCTCTGATTAATTGATTCAATTTATGCTTAGCCAAATATTTTCTAAAATTCTATCTACACTCTCTCAAGGTATAACTAAATGTCACTAGTTAAACAAATTAGAAATAAATTTGGGATCTCTCGATGTGCAAAGCCTTTCCTAAACATTCAACTAGATATAAAACTATCATATCGGCAATGTATTGATCTATTGAAATCTTTTCCTAATAAATCAATAACTTGTTATTTATAGGTCTATTAATTGACAACTCTTATTGTAACATCTCATTACTAGTAGGCACTACAAGAAAAGGAGGCCTTTTGCGTCGTTTCTAAAATGTCGTTAAAGGAAATTTACCGTCGTTGAAAACTATCTTCGACGTCTATTTAGACGTCGCAAACAACGTCGTGGAAGG
>JANJEY010000009.1:4295506-4306025 GCA_024703695.1 Erythroxylum cataractarum
TTAATACTATCATACATTAATTAATGTCACCTTAATTAATGCTAACATAATTTACTTAATTAGACTAATCATGCTTACTTAAATAAAAATTTTTTTTTTGGGGCTAACAGTTTAAGCATAATAAATAACAAAAACATGTGGATCATTAAATCAATAACAAAAGGTTCACAAATAGTTCAACAACAAACCTTAAAAATTGTTTTAGCCAATTATAATATCCATAACATCCCTAATAATCAAATAAACCATGATAAACATGCTAGAAGAGAAAGAAATTGAAATAAGATTGGACGAGATAGCTCCTCCTCTTCTTTGCCCAATTTGGAAAATCTGGATGATGAGGTGCTCTTTGCCCAATCCGGAATCAAACCTTTAATCTTTGCTACTTCTAGGTTCTCAATGTCTTTTAGCTTCTGGAAGCAAGTTCCACGACCCTCTGACGAATCTCAGGATTCTATGTCTTATAAAGTACCGAAAACCTAAAAATACATGAAACCTACGTGTCTCTTAGACTTCCAATTCCCACAATCGTAGGAATTATACTTATGCTTCCCACAATCGTAGGAATTATACTTATGCTTCCCATAATCATAGGTTAACTCAACAAGAACCTTCTCCATAAGTTTCCCACGATAATGGAAAACATGTCCTTTTTCACGATCGTGGGTTCTTGTTTTTCAATAACTCCACTTCTTTTTCCTTCTCTTGGTCCCTAGCTCAATCACAAAGGTGTCCACCCTTTATTCATAGACCAAAACGATCAATTCCTACCATAAACCAATATCAAACATAAAAGAACAACCATGAAGATCAAACTAAACAAAAACACATAAAAAATTCCTAAAACACAATAATACTAACCAATCATGCAAAAAATACATACCAGATACTTAGAAATAACACATACTAATGCATAACTATCACTTATTAGTGAGAATGCTTGTGTTTAAGATCACTATGGTGAAAGATGTTCTTACAAGAAATTCAGTATAACCTTTCTTGTGTTTTAACATTTCATTTATTGAACTGGATTCTAGAATTATATTGTAAAGGTCATCAAATTCAAATACTCCTTAATAGGACCATAGCTAGGCCAATTAGCATACTATAAATTAATATATCACTATTACCAATTTGATGCTTGATCATAATTCTTACTCTCTCCCTTAGCCTAAGCATTTAGACAATTATCCATGGGGCATTGCAATTTGGATTAATAGATCATAAGTTTGTATTTTTCAGGTAGAAAATATGTACTATCTAAGCCATAAAGCTTGTTTATCATTAAGAAGCCTCCAATTTATCATAAGCATCTTATTGGTAATCCTGTTAAGAATGATAATCCTGTTAAGAATGATTCCTAGACCTTCTTATCCTTTGGAATACAAAACTCACTCTATTTGACTTTGGCTAGTGCATGTTTAGAAATATCCCCCAGCAAAAGAAAACTTCTCATTAACCTCTCAGTTATCTTAATAATGCCCTTGGGAAGTATGAGATGTTAAGCCAAATATACTTGGAGATTATTCAAAGCAAAGTTAACAAGTTCCAATATTCCAACTTATGAAACTCCTATTATGTTGGCTTGTAATTCTCACTTTTACCTTGGAGAGGAAGATAATCAATGTAGGAGGGCCTTCTCAAAGTTATTTGGAATACTTAAATAGATTAATGGGGGCCTATTGGAATTTAAGCCAATTAAGGAGGAGAACCACTTAAGATATTATTTTGTACTCAGTCTTAAGATATTATTTTGTACTCGGTGATAAGATGATCACTCTCTTTTCTTTGTTAATGATAAACTTGAAAGTTACTTGAATTCATGTGGGTGAACAATAGCAATAATATTTTCAAGCTTGGAAGGATAGTACTGAAGCTTTTGCTAAGGAGTAGCAAGTCTCATAACTGTAAGACAAGTCTTTTTGATTGAGATATTTCTAGAAGAATTAAGGGAGCAATGAGATTGAGGTAGGGTAATCTGATCTTGCAACTAAAGTTGAAATTGTCACTTTTGAAATGTTATTGTTAGCGCCTAAGAGAGCAAAAGAGAAGAGCTAAAGAGAAGAGGGAAAAATTGGACAAATGATAGAGGCTACAGGCTCAATATATACTAAAAATGGGAATAAGTAAACATCTAAAGGATAAGAGGCTAGAAAGCATAGTGGAAGGGGGGAAATGCAAAAGATGGGAGACAACTAAGGATCAATGGAAATTAGAATGAACAAGAAGAATCCCAGGAGTGAATATGATAAAGTATATAAATAGAGATAGAGAGGAGTGACTAATTGAGGAAAGGAAGGTTGACTGAGAGGTAGAGAAGAGGAATAAGGGGGAAATAAGGTGGAATAAAAGTAGAAGGTGTAAAGAAAGATAAAAACTCAACTAAGAAAAGAACCATAATTAAGAAATCTAAAGCTTTTTGATAAAGAAGAGGCCTTGAACTCAACTCTAGTAGAATCCATGCAAAACATTAATATATGCTAGAATGAAGAAAGAAGCTCTTACTTCTCTCTCTAAGCTCCCTTTTACCAATCATATATTTTTATAATATGTAAATAAGGAATATTATTGGGGTTTTAGTTAAAAATAGCCTATATAAATAAAAAGGAGACAAATTATTAGTTTTTTAAATATTTATTTAGAAAATTGAATGTTTTATTTTTGATTTTTATTTTCTAAATATGTATTTAAATTATTTTACATTTTAGATAAACAAATGTATGCATATTTAAATTTTGGTAAAAGATACCAACCTCCTTTGCAATTTCACCAATTTCACAACAAAGTCATGTATTTTAGTAATCTCATATGAAGTCTTTAAGCTTATCCAAAGTTTCACTAAACCTTATCCATTAACTTTCTACATTAAAAATTCCTATGAAAACCATACTGAAAACAACAGAAAAAGTTAGAATAGAAACTATCAACCTTAGTGGCAATGGCATGAACACTAAATTTTGGTAGAATATAATTAGTTCTTTGTTGGGCCTTTGTAGAACTATGAATCTATGCACATGTTGAAAGAAATGGTATTCCAGGACATATCAAAAGGGAACGTATGCATACTCACCTTAATGAAAATGAGGATAATATCATGTGGAGACAAACCAGCTCAGGAAGCTTCAAAAATCAATCATGTAGGAAGTTTTTAAGAGGTAACATAAGTATTATTCCTTGGACCAAAGTGGTATGGAATAGCATAAACATCTCAATCCTCGAGAATCCATAATCTCATGAATGGCCATGAAATACAACCTTTCCATATTTGATAGATTGTCCAGATTCTTGCAAATTCCCAACTGGTGTACCTTATGTAAGAAAGCTAAGGAAAATATGCAACATCTTTTCTTCCAATGTGATTTCACTAGGAAAAGTTAGAATTATCTACTACACTTATGTCATATTTCCAATGTTCTAAATAAATGGAGTGGAATAACTGAGTGGTGCTCTACCATGAAGTATCAAAGTTGTAATGTAAGATGGTGCTTTTGTGTTGCATTGACATTCATTGTAGTTGCCATTTGGGATGAGAGGAACAAGAGAGTTTTCCCTAATGTGATTTCATTAGGAAAAGTTGGAATTACCTACTACACTTATGTCATATTTCCATTGTTCTAAATAAATGAAGTGGAATAACTGAGTGGTGCTCTACATGAAGCATCAAAGTTGTAATGTAAGATGGTGTTTTTGTGTTACATTGACATTCATTGTAGTGGCCATTTGGGATGAGAGGAACAAGAGAGTTTTCCCTAATGCAACACAGGACCAAGGGACGTTCCATAAGGAGCTCATGTAGAAAATTAGGGTCCATATTAGCAATATTCAAGGACAAATTTGGTGATATATGCGTAAAGAGATGAACATCATTTTGTAATTCAGCTCAACTTTAATCTTGACAACTCCAATTGAGGGAGTATGATCAACTTGATGATACAATTCTATTGTATTTTTGCATGCCTTGAAAGTTTAATATAATTCAATTTCTTTAGAAAAGAACTTTATCTATGTGAACAATCATTTCACAGGAAGTAATTAAAAATTAACAAATTATGATAAAATATAAATCCAAAAAAGAAATTAGTAATCTTTTTTATTAGTATTATCAAATAATAAATAAAAATTAGTGAGAAAATTAATTTTGTATCAAATTAAAAAATATATTGATAACAATAATAATATAACGAATTATCTATTAATTTTATTAATTAAATATTATTATATTTTAAGATAAATAACTATATATAAATATAATAAACTAATAAATGAATCTATTTGACACATATCACTTGTAATCCTTAATCACCCTCTTGTGAAGTGATTATTTACGTGAAACAAATTCTATACATTTGTGTTCCATCAATATTTTTAATGGAAAAAATTAAGATAAGAGAGTGTAATAAAAAATTAATTAGAAATCGATAAAACCAAATGAAATATTGATATTTTTTTTGTCCTTTTAAATTTTAATCGAGGAATCATCTTCAATGAATCATATTCCATCATACAATTACGTAGAGAGTAATCTACAGCCACAATTTAGTTTTTATAAAGTGTTTCATAATTTAACTAGTAACAGAGGCACATAAAAGAATTTTTGGCTATAGAGACATGTATTAAATAAATTGAATTATATTTATCACTAAAGAAAATGCATTTTTGTCTGGTTTGAGATTATCCAAGTTCCAATATTTATTGTTTTCACCATCCGACAAATTAAATAAGCACGTGAAGAATATGAGGTAGGAATCAGCACGTGGAGGTCAAGTGTTCCCATTTCTGACCCCGTGGTCGGCGTTAGCCAATGCAAGCGTTACGCGTATCTGCCCTTTTCTATTCCAACGTGGATCAAATCGCGAAAGGATAAACGACAGAAAATAGTGTGAAATGAAATCTATTTAGTGACTGACTGGTCCTTTCGTGTGTGCTTCCTTTTGTCACTGGATGCTCAATATCTTTGGTCATCAATATTACATCATTTGGATACGTCACCCAACGTTAGCAATCTAATCAAACAGTTGAGAGTTCCCGTCAATTCCACCCTCTATGCTCATCACTAGGACCAAGTCCAGCCATAGCATCTCCTCGTTTCTTATGTTCACATGATACTGACGTTTATGGTGAAGCGAAGCAATGCCTAGCTTGCTTACTGTGTTAACAAGTCCATTACAATTAAACATGACACAAAAGCTTTCTGAAAGTTTTTATATCCCTCGAGAGAATAACAGTTGTTTGTCGTCCTCACAGGTTGCATGAATATGGTAAATCAACAGAAATCACCCTCCCATAGATTCTGGAAACAGACTTTTTTTTTAACGCATGTGAATCAAATGGAGCCAGCGGATTAGTCCTTTTTTACCCACCATAATTGGGACGAAATATATATAGTGCAGCTTTTTTATGGTTTTGACACCTCGCCGTGCCCATCGCAATTATGCCAACCTTAGCTTTTAGATAACTCCGGATTCTGCTGATGGAGAAGTTAACGCACCACCACTTTGCAACAGGTGGCGTAGCAATGACCACATGATCAATGATTACCGAATATAATATTTTCGTAGAGACTGTGACGCGCGTATGTTTGTTTCTGAAACGCTGGTCATTTTTATCATTTCCAAAAGCACATTGCGGGTTCAGAACCTGTTGTGACGACTTATGATTGTTGCTTACAGAATAGAATAATGGAAGTAGGTTATCTATTACTTATATATAACATGCCCGTGCTTCACGTTTCTGTTTAAGTTTATAAATTATATTGCATATAATTATATTGAATTCAATAATATTATTCGCAAATGTTTCTTTATTTTTTTAATAGTATGGAAGCAGCTCAAGAGCAATTATTGTTAAGCGCAATGGAACGGACTTTTTAGCGTGAATGAACTTTTCGCCACCACCAGTTCTCTGCTGCTGAATCTTAATTACTAGAGCTAATAATTAATACTGATGATCCTATTGCAAGATTTTAACATTTTGTATTCGGTTTCGTTGAATGAAGGCTGTATTTCGAACTGCAAAATTACCAAGAAATAGAAGGATGTCATTGTTGCAAAAAACACTTAGAAAGCAAAAATTGAAAGAGAGGTTAGCTGTCACTTGTATATTTTAATTAGCAAAAAGTCTTTGACTAGGTAAAATAGTTTGTTCCTTAAGTAAACAATAGCCTATTCTCCCAATTCGACGTTGTGAACACTGGAAAATTTTGGAGAATACCGACATCATTCATGGAGTAAGTATATCTGATGTGAATGGAAGCTGTGAACACAAGAAGTAGGAGAACTTATTAATATGTGCATTAAGGAAATTTTTTAAGGAAAAGTATTACTTTGATTTGTGTAATTCGGCCACTAAATCGACTTTCTAATGCTTACTTTTATTCGGGACTCGGACCTTAAAGCGGATGTACTTGGCGTTTGATATTTCCTGGTCTCTATTTGGTTAAGCTTATATTAGTATGATTTTTGTTAGTGAAGCTTTTTTCTGTAAATCTTTTCTGATAAAGGCTTTTTTAAGAAACCAGTTGATTGTTTGTCAGTGATTTGAAAAAGAACTGTTTTTGAAAAGCTTCATCCAGTAGACTATTTGATAACATAAAAAATATATAGTATTTTTAATTTTAACTATATTTTATTTTGTAATAAAAATTATTTATACATATAAATATTATTTAAAGTATATTAAACAATATGCAAAGTTCAATATATTAATTATTATATAATTTTAAACCATATAAAACATAAATGAAAATATATCTAACTAAATATTTTATATGTATTATAACATAAGTAAAACCAATATAAAAAATAAATATTAAAACAAATAAAAAGTCAAATAATATTATACAACTCCAAAAATAATGTAAAGATAATTGTATGAGTATTGTGAGAATTGTGTGTAAAACATAAGAACAAAAAAGACTAAAAAATAAGATCATTAATTAGTCGAAAAAATCAATCAATACAGCTTTGCAAACCATTCATAGATTTCAGTCTTATATGAATGCTACATACATGAGACTCATATTTGTTTTTATTGTTGTGACCGAGTGCTTATCATAAACTTATACAAATATTGACCCATAGGGTTCAGTCAAACAAAATCACGGAGCATAACTCTGCTTGCAAAATCAGAAATCATAGAACAAAACTCTACGTGGAAGTGTTTCAAACTGGTTACTCAAATCACAACGCCTTTATCTGAGCATGCATTTTATAAAATACATCAAATACTGAATGTGTTATATATAACAATCTTATACAAATGCTCAGACAAAGTTTTCACATTCATCGAAGCTAAGTTTGGCATTCAACTTTTGTCAAGAATCAAAGTCATTCGAGAATTCATATCAAATCAAAACACTTTTAATACATGCCCAACTAATAAACTTCTCGGACTTCAAATCTATAATTCAGAAATAATTCGCAAACAGTTTAGTAATTTTTGTTTGAAAATTTAACAAATCAAATCAGTTCAAAACAAATCAATCATAGGAAATCATCTAAGTTGACTCACAGTACATTCCAAAATGTTATTGCCTGGATGGTCCGGCAATATCCGACTGGCGTCCAATGAGTTATTCTATATCATACAAAACACATTTATAAATATCACACTTTTGCACAATTATAATTGTTCAATAATGCACATGCATGAAATGAATTGTATACAATGTATGCTTATGACAATCCCGGGTATCTTTCCTTTAATTTCATTAAAAATTTATTTTCAAATCAAAACTCATCTAAGTATAATTTATACTTAGGTCTGTGCCTCACTAAAACCATTCAAATCTTCATTTCTTTCTCATTGGCTCACTTCATAATTTTTCCAAGTCACACTTTCAGATCTACTATTCACATTCAATCAAAAAGTGAAACTGATGTAATATAGTCATACTCTCTTTTAGAAAAGTGTTCCCCTATGTCTTATCTTTCTACTGATACTAAAATCACTCAATTTGGTTTAGTAATTTGGAAGATATGTTTTAAACATTATCGGGTTGTTCATATTCAAAAAAAGTGTATTATGCACAACTTCCATCAAGAAATTCAACATCTTAAGCTGAATCATAATTCGACCTTTTCATATGATTTGTAGCTCTATTTCTCTAGTTTACTTAAACTCAAAAATCATCTCATTCTGACTCCTATATATTCATATATAATCAAAATACTTAAGTATGTTCAGTAAAACAACACCAGTTCATACAATTCCAACAGATTCTCTCACTTTTGTTCAATCAATTCTTTTCAAATCAATTCAGAATGCTACCAATTTTTGTGGAGAGGTTGACCGAATCCAATTGTTCAAGAATCCAGTCATTTGGAGGTATAAAGAAGAAGTTATGATCAAAAAAAGCAAGACTGTTTAGTAGAAGTGAAAATCCCAAATGCATGATCGTGCTTAAGCACGAGGTGCAAATTTCTCTATAACCCAAAGTCAACGTCGTGCTTTTGTACGACGATGCCTTTTGCCTGCACGACGGTGTTTGTCCACTTAACTCAAAAAGTCACCGTCGTGCATATGCACAACAGTGCAATTCTACTTCTTCTTCTTAACCGATATCTTAACTTCAAAACTCTATAATTTTTGATTTAGAACTCCAAAATTTTCAAACTTTATATCAATGGAAAGTTGAAGGAAAGATCTACAACTTTTATACAGACTATTTTATCAAAATCTGCCTAGATTGCTACAATAAATTCATAGAAGTTTTAAATTAAAAATTCAACACTGTTACTATTCATCCCCAAAAAAATTCCAGACTTCATTCTCTAAAATCTAACACTTCAAATTTTTATTCTAGTCATTTCCACTCCATTCCATTAAACTCATTCATCACAAATTCACACTACCTCTAAAAAAGCAAATTTAGTCACAAACCATCAAAAGCCAAAAATTCATATTCAATCTATTAATGCTCTATCAACTTTCTGTATTTTCAACTTTCATTCTACATCTCTATGTTTCCTCTCAACCTTCATTTTTACACTCATTCCTATTTCAAACCATCATTTTATAATTACTTTTCAACTCAAAAACTATTTCCTTGATCATCTCAAAAACTCCCACCTATTCACGTACACACACATACATATATATATAAATACAGTGAAGAAACAGAGCATATCAACATATCACCTTTTTATACTTTGATTTTCTGAACTCATCTTAAACACTATTTCATTTCTATTTTAAACTCTTTAACTTTGCCTTTTCATATCCCTCACCACTTCCTCCACTGTTAAGGGTTTCTTTTGCCTTAAGAGAAACCAAAAGTTGGCTAGAGTTCACAGTAGATTACGTGTTCTTATATGGAATTTAGGGTTTTTGGATAGTTGAAGACTTTGAAATCTTTAACAAGTAAGTATTGAGAAAATCTCTTAGAGTTATGAATTTATGAAATAAATTTGATGAATTCACTGTCATCTGCATGGACATGGGGTTTACGTGTATATATTTATAAACACTATGTTAATGGGATTAAAATATGGATATAGTGTTAGCTTAGTATTTGATGATTTTTACTGATCAGATGTTGTAGAAGTGAGTAGTATTTAAAGAAATTTCAAGCTTATGTATTTAATTGATGCAAATCAAATATAGAGGCTTTTTAGAAAATTCACAACTTATTTTGTATACTTTATCCATATATATAAACAATTATAATACTTTTATTTATGCAGCTTTGCAGTAATCTAACGAAGGCATAATAGTTGTAGCATCTGTTTCTTGAAGTTTGGATTAGATCACTCCCTTGCAACTGGAGTAATAAGGTATATAATTTCGCTCATTTTGTGTAAAAGGTGTCTATACATTAGTGTTGCTCAGTTATGCTTGATTATTAATAGCTCATTTCTGTGTAAAAGGTGCTTATACATTGGTGTTGCTCAATTGCGCTTGATTATTAATAGTTAATTTTTATGTAAAAGGTCAGTCAAATACTAATACAAGTACATGTTGCTCCTTCATGTTTATAAAGACAAGCATGTTTTGTTAGAATGAAACAAAAATGAATCATTGTTCCTATGAATTAGAATCTTCCATGTGCTTTTTATGGTTATAAGTAGTTATCTGAATACAATCCCAAAAATCCATCTAATCAATTTTAAGCCTTTGACGAACTTTACCATAATACAATTCTGTTTTTTGTACTTGAAAGTTATGTTTTTTTGTATACAAATGTATTATTTTGTATCACTTTGTTTAGCAATCCTATAACATTATATTAAGGTGAATTACACCATTTAAATGCATATTTATAATAGTGATTCCATAAGAAAAATAATTAACATCAGATTTGACGTATTGGTTATAAGTATTAAACAAATTCTCTCTATTAGATTATCTGCATTAGGAAACAATTAATAAATTGGTTATTTTTCGAGTACTGTTAAAATTGGACAAAATATGAAAGTTAATTTATAAAATTAATGTAATTTTGCGCAAGCAAAAATTAGTATATATTTTCAATAGTAATGTAAAAATTGTTAATATATTAAAATTAATAATATGCTACATT
>JANJEY010000009.1:4330463-4341031 GCA_024703695.1 Erythroxylum cataractarum
GATTGGATATCAGTAAACTAAAAGTAAAATAAAAGCATTCGGGATTTGATTGGATCTGTTCGATGAGATAAAGACCCTATAATATTTCCTATAATATGATCAACATGGAACAGAGATTTAGCAAAATCAAGATCAAGATCGAAATGGTATAAACAATTAATTAAAGTACCAGAACCATAATAGTACTTATGTATATACAATGAAAAAAAACACTGTTTTCAATCTTAAATTTAAAACCATCATCATCCAACTTTGCAACAGAAACTAAATATCTAGCACAGTCAGGAATATAAAGACAATTTTTGAGATCCAGATGACACCCAATGTCAAAGATCAATCTATACGTCCCAATGCCCTCTATTCGTGCCTTCATTTTGTTCCCCATATACAAGAATTTTTCAGTTCCGTTTATGGTTTGGATTGAAAGGAATCCCTATTTAACATGTGACACATAAGTAGTTGCACCAGAATCTAACCACCAGGTGTTATTAGGCACTTTAATAAGATTTGATTCAAAACATACTGAGATATACTATGTTCCTTTCTTTTCGAATCAAGCCTTTCTTTTAGGACAATCTTTCATGAAATGAGTAGACTTCTTGCAGAAGTGACACCTTTTATCTTTATTGATTAGGACCTCATTAACTTTGCTGAGAGCTTTGTCCTTACCTTTGCCTTTCTTTCCTGGTTTGTTTTTGCTGCTACTAGCTCCCTCATGAAACGTGAGATGAACGGAGTGTTCCTTTATTTTCTTCAATCTCCCTTCCTCTGAACCAACATGGCCTTTATTTCATGAAGATTCCATTTTTCCTTAATGGTGTTATAATTCACCTGAAACTAGCCAAACTCAAGAGGAAGGGAGTTGATAATGAATTGTACCAGAAAGGACTCACTCATATCCATAACCATGGATTTCAGCTTTGCAGTTAGGTTTGATATATGAGTTACATGATCATGAATGGTCTGTGACCAATTAAACTTTTTGGTCATCAGCTCACTCTTTAAAGTCCCTATTATGGACTTGTCAGCTATATTAGATTGAGAGTATTCTTTAAGCTTCAACATGAACTCTTTTGCATTGTCCGTTTTAGGCATTAACGACTTTATATTTTCTATGATTATCATTAGCGTTAAATTTAAGCTCAACCTGTTAGACTATTCCCAAGCCTCATAATAAGACTTGTTAGCTTCAGAACTAGTCTCAATTATGGTTGCAGGCCTTATCTTTAAAACTATCGCCAAGTCCAAATTCATTACACCCAGTTGGAACTGGATTTGTTCGGACCAATCCTCATAGTTCAGATCATTGAACTTGATCAAACCATTGCCTAAGGCGAACAAACTAACAGACGCTACATCTGCGTGGGTAGACGTTGGCGAGTGCAACGACTTCCAGGCCCAAAAATCAGATTTGGACTAATTTTTTGTGCCTTTGAGCCATTTAAGGACAACATATGATTAGTAAATATTTGTGGACTTTAACCCTAAGTAAAAACAATGTTTTGATGGAATATAATGGATTATTTAATTCATAATTGATCTATTTTCTATACATAATATAAATTTGATAATTAGTGTCATATTATATATTTCTTTGGTACTTTGAATATTTTATATTATGTAATAGATGGAATTAAATTTTCCTATTATATGTTGAGTGTAATACATGACATTGATACAGAAAAACCACATGTTTTGATGCTTTTCAGTTTGATGATTTTCAAATATTCGTAACATTCTCACTATTTAAGCGAAATATAATGGTCATGAATGTATTGTTCTTGAAACTAAAGGTTGAATATTAACGTAATGTTCTTGAACTATCATTGTTGAGAAAAGAACTGAAAAAAGGTTTGCTTCATGTTTATGAGAATACCGAAAAAAAAAGGTTTGCTTCATGTTTAAGAGAATAATTGTTGTGTTTCTGGACTGTGGTTTTGTTCTGTTCTTCTATGCCCATAAATTTCCGAAAAATTGATACTCGGTTTTAATGGTGGAAAGAAAAAGGAAACGAACAAAACAAAACAACACGTTCATGAGTTGATATGATGAAACCAACTTATGGAAGAATCATGTTGTGATGGTTTAGATTAAGGAAATCCATGAAACACAAATCATTGGCTTGAGGTATAGAAGAAAACCCACTACAGAATACATTAAAAAAAAACCCAGAAGCATCGAAGTGCACGCGCCAGACGCTGCACCATCGTCTCCCTTTAACAGTTCTAGTTTTTTTTTAAAAAGTTACCTTCTTTCATGAAGTCTTCTTCATACCATAATCACAAAAGGATGGTTTCCAAAACCTATCCCAAGCGTTACCTTTCCAAGCATGGCAATATAATAACAGAGGATTGTTTCGTTCGGTTTGGGATTTTCGGTTCTCTCTAATGTGTATGTCACTTACTATAACCCATATACATTACATATCAACATTGAACATTCATTTTCGTTTCTGGAATTTCAATCCATCCAAAACCATTTACGTTGATAACGCACTGTGTATGAAGTTCAATTTAATATCCGAAAACCAATGTTCTGAAATCCGGACCGGTCATCGAACCGGTGGCCTTACTGGTTACCGGTTTGATCGGTTCGACCGGTTCAACTACCAGTCGAACCGGTGTGACGTAATAATTATGCAATAATTATATTTAATTATATATAATATTAAAAATATTTAAAAAAAATTGTCGAATCAGTCCAACCGGACCGGTCCGACCTGTCAAAAACCGGTCAATTGACCAGTTTTGACCGGTTCACACCGGGTCAATTGAAGACCGGTTTTGGGGTATAAACCGGACCGGACCACCTACCGGTCACCGGTCGGACCGGCCGGTCCCATCCGGGTTTCAAAACATGGACTTTCATGAATAACTTGGAAGCAAATTCAACCTCTAAAAGGTCAATTTCTCAACCAAAGTTTCTGCCCCCAATATTTCACCCTAAACCATAACCACTATTTAAAAATTCATAACTTACAATCCAGCAGTCCAAATTTTGCAAACTTGGTATCAATGGAAAGAGAAAAGAAAAGTCTACACTTTATATGCAGATCTTGAAAACCAATTCCACCTCTAACGAGGTCAATTTCGTACATGATTGTTGCTGCCCTGTTAAAGATTGCTAAATGAACATATCACCTAAACCATATCCTTACTCTAAAAATCTATAACTTGCAATTCTTACATCCAACAATAGCATGTTATACATCATTACAAAGGTAAGACATTCCTCTACACCTTTCCATAAGACCACTTGGACTAATTTTAACCATAACAGTCCAGAATTTGCTTCAAAGTACAGTAACCACAAAATCCATACTTGGAGACATTTCACACACAAGGCACATTAATCTTTAAAAAACCATTTGAAAGTTCACAAATCATAACTTTCAATTTCAAAATTGAAAAATGTCATACTTAGTGGCGATAGAAAGCTAACAAGAAAATTTTCAACTTTCATGTAAACTAATCTCACAAAATCTATCTACTTTAGCCTAGAAAAATTTCTCAAAGTTTCAGGTCTTCAATGTTAGAATCATAAACATGGTACTATTCACCCTACACATATTGCTCAGTTTCAAGGAAAAATTCAGAACCCTTCAAGCCACAATTGGACAACACTTCTTTCATAAGAATTCTAGCCAAACTGCTCAAGTTTAATTCAAACTAAACCTCATCTCAATAGCATAACCATATAAAAAGTTATGATCAAAACATTGAAACATACACAAAGCAAAATTTCCAGATTTTACACCTAACTCAAATCCTATCATTCCAATACCATTCCTACAACAATAAGCATCCAATTTAGTCAAGAAATCAACCAAAATTTAATCAAGATATTCACTTAAACAATTATCCACAAAATGTCATAACACACACTCAATCATTTTCCTTTAATACACACTTATCTAACATCATTAAAATCAATCCAAAACACTCAATTCACCTATACTACATAACATATCATTCATCCTCAATCAATCATAAATCAACCAAGGAAAATAACCTACCCATATACACCAAACATAAGTTCATGCAATTAATGCACAAGACATCAAAATTAATGCATCTAACTACCAATTTATAACATAAGACATAATCCTTACCTATTTAGCTTCAAATCTTCAAAAGACACCAACTTCTCTACTTTTCTTCACCACCCACGTTCACCATCTTCTTAAGGGGGAAAATTTATGCTAGCCATTTTTAAGAGAGTTAAAGGAAGAAAAAGTAAAGTGGAAGGAGAAGGAAAGATGAGAAAACTCTTAAATAATCCAAGGAGGAGAAGAACCTACAACAATGGTGGAGAAGAAGAGCCCAAAAGAACAACAAAACTCTTAGAAAGAAGAAGTGTCGTGGAAGGCTCTCAAAAGTTAGGTTAAATAATATAAAAAACCAATTTTAAGACCTAACTTGTCTTGTTTTTAAGCACTCTTAAGGTTTCTTTCCAAATACAATTTAATTTCTACTCTAATTTTTTCCACAATTCCAATGACTCAAAGTAATAAATCCTAAAATCATATATCTAATTTTTCAATACCGTTGGACAATCATTTCCAGTGTCGAAAATTCAATCAGTCCGCCACTTAGCACTTTTCCAGTTCGGAAATTTTCCCCAAAATTTTTCAGGAAAATTTCTAAAATTCTTCAAAAATGTAAAACATACAAAATCCACTCCAATTCAATTTTCAAGTACAAAATCATATTTTTCACAATAAACACATTTATAAACACATATGTCGGGAAATGTCATGAATGCATATACAATCATGTGCATGTGCAAAAATTTCTATTCATGTATATATGGAGGCCATATTATGCATGAACATGTCGAGACAAGTTTACACACTCATAACCCGTCCCAAATGACTATTCTACCCTTCCCATCGGTGATGGGATGTTACAGGTCGGGTCAAAATAGCTGTCATTAGGGAATTCTGGGCCCGGAATATGTCTGTGATGAGATAGAGGAAGGTAATGGCATTGGTGAATTTGATGGTGGTGATGGATTCATGTAGAGCGGAGGCAGTGTCATTAGATATGTTGACTGGGCGACTAGTCATGAGAAGGTAAATGTAGAGGGCTTGTTGTTTTGTGATGTAGGCGAGATGGGTGGTCGAAATGATGTTGTTACACACCAGATGGAGCCAAGGATGAGCTTCGAGTCAGAGATCAGACCGTTTAAGGTACAATTATTAATACCTCGGTTGACGTCATTCAGCGCCCTCTTGACAGAGGGTGTGAATTACATCGTCCGAGGGGTAGTTATGGATGAGCTGGTCATAATGGCAATGCATAATAGGAGGAAGGTTATAATGGCGGCGAATGCTAGCTGTGGTGAATGCATTGGAGGCTTTGACACCATGGAAACTAAGTTCCATACTGTTATGGAATCAAGCATATGTATAGAAGTGGCGAACAAATTTATCGTTGTCTTGATCCCGAGATTGGACTAATCTTGTAAGCTGAGAGTTGACTAATTATTGGACAAAGGGGTTGTCAGGCAGAGTCAAAGGGAAAGGGCACTCTTTAATGAATGACCTAGTGTTTACTTTTTCCACTAGTTCGGTAAAGTGAAACCATCACTATTCGAAGAACTGGAATCATTAGGTGAACTAGAAGTGTTAGTGGGGGTAGTACAGGTTGGAAGTTTAACACGAGGCATTGTTCTGCAAAGTTCCACATGGAAATAGAATATAAACAAGGATTAAAACAACTATCTTAAAGAAAATGAAACTAAAATGGGAAATGGAAAAAGAGAATTAAATAATAAACTTAACGTACCCTAGACAATACATAAACTAAGAAGAAATAAGGAAAAAAGTTGAAAACTTACAAAAATGGAGGGGAAAGTCGCTAGAAAAATTGGAGAATGTGGATTAATGAAAAGTGCCACGACAAACTAGAGGAGAAGCGATGGAGATGAAGGGGGGGGGGGTCGGGGTTTATATAGATTTTAGGATGAAAATTACTAAAAAGGATAGATGGAAGATGGAGGGTTAAGAGAAAATAAGGGTGGAAGGGTAATTTCACTGCGTTAATTTCATACAGATTGAACTTTCACCACAGCGGATCTCAACTAACCTTAGTCGCGAATTCCAGTGAAATATTGATGTTTTGCTGCGATGAACTGAACTCGTTCCATGGTGAAATTAACCCGAAAGGAAGAAAGAAGAATTCTGGGAAGTTCGTCATGGTGACGTAGAATGCACGCCGCAGCGAAGGTTGCCCAAAGTTGTTCGCCGTAGCGAGAGAATTAATTCACACTACAACGAATTTGTCTGAGAGGTTTCTAAGGACACGTCAAAATTTCCCTGAGAGCAATAAGAGGGAAAACAAGGTAAGTTCGTCACAGCAAAAAGAACCTTATGCCGCAGCAAAAACTACCTGAAAGGAAAACAAATAAAGACAAAATTGAAAAACTTGACTACCAAAAGACTATAATGGATACTCAGTTCACTTAGAATTCATAGACAAAGCTTTTAGGAAATAAAGAAGTGCAACTCAATTAATCACATCAAATTCCTTAAACATGTAAGATGTATCATGTATTAAGCCAAAAGCACAACGAACATAAAAGGGAGAGGAATTATTGAATTGAAACTGCATAAACTAAAAACTAAGAAAACTAAACTTAAGTCCTACTGAAATGGTTTCTCCCCCACACTTATTCAACATACTAATGCATCCACAATGTCATGTTCAATCACAGAGAAAAAGTAATTAGTAAGTGAAGGAGGAGACATGACCTGATGATTATGGAGGATCTTGGGTTTCTTGGTGAACCTTTGATAGATTATCATGTTATGGTGAGACGACTTGACCACAAGCCATTTCAGTGTTAACGTCCACATTTCTTGATTCACCTAAAACATTAGCAGAAAACCATTCTTTCATGGGGCCATCAGTGACAATCAAGGCATTCAATGGGTTCATGGCGTAGTTAGAGTAAACATGTTGTAATTTAAAATCAAAGCATACATCATTAATAATAATGTCAAGCATGTTAACTCCTAAGAGCAAATAATCCTCATGGGGGTGTTTCATAGCTTCATACATGTTAAAACTTACTTGTTGATCTCCTACCTCCATGTTGATTGTACCTTTTCTCATACCAATCATAGTACTAGCAGTCCTTAAGAAAGGTCTACCGAGAATCAAGGTAGTGTCCTGTATAACTTCATAAGACTTATCTATTATATAGAAATCAGTTGGAAAAATCAAACCCTTTACCTAGACTAAAATGTCTTCTATGATCCCTACCGGATGCCTAAGAGACCTATCAGTCAATTGCAACACTACAGATGTAGGCTTTAGACTCTTAATTCCTAATAATGTGTAGACCAATTTAGGCATCACATTGATTACCACCCCTAGATCTAACAAGGCTCATACTATTGTAACTTTTCTTATTATTCACGGAATGGTGAAAGATCCAGGATATTGGCACTTGATAGGTATTTAGGGTTTGAAAAGTGCAGACACGTTTGAACTGACTTGTACTCTCTCATTAGGCCTAAACTTTCTTTTGTTAGTGCACAAGTCCTTAAGATATTTCGCATAAGCAGGAACCCTTTTCAATAGATAAAGCAAAGGGATGTTGACTTTTACTTTCCCAAATAGGTCAATGACATCGTTTTCATGTTTACAATCAGTCATCCTTTTGTGCAAATACGAATTCAAAAAAGGAAGGTTTTTTATAGTTACCTCTTTGTAGGTTGCTTCTTGGGTTCCTTGCTTGTTTGATTCTTGAGTATTCTCTAAATTTGCTTCCTTGCTCCTTGATTGTTTCGACTCCTTTTCAGTCAAAAGTGCTCTTTCCTTCAAACTTTCAGACTTCTTAACTCTCTCAATTGATGAAGACAATTCTCTACTCTCATTCTCCTCTTCATCTTCTCCCTCATCTTGATTCTTGATCCTCACTTATTTCCCACTACGGAGAGCTATGGCATTCAAACTTTTGGGGTTCATAATGGTATTGGAGGGGATAGCTCCACTGCTTCTTGCTTGATTCTCACTCATATTGTTAGACAACTGGATGACGTAAAAATTAATGTTGTTGGCTTTTTTCTACTATTGTTCCATTCTCTTTTGCAAAGCATTGAACCGAGCAGCAATTTTAGAGGAATCTTGTTGAATGAGAGAGGCTATTGTATTGAATTGATTGTTTTTTGAAGTCCTTTCCTCCTTAATCAGAGCCATCATATTATGTAGAAGTTGGTTGGTCTCCTTCTTTCGTGGAATAGTCAGGGCTTGCTGTTGGTTGGGGAACTGGTTAGTGGAAATACCAGCTCCTCCTCCTTGTTGAAATCTATTCGGGCCTTTTCCTTCCTCTTTCCTCCAACTGAGTCTGGGATTTGCTTTCCATCCCTCATTATAAGTGTTTGAATAAGGGTCCCATCTCTGATTAGTCCGACCTTGATACACTACAGACACCTCTTCATATTGACCGAGGCAAACACTAGAAATGTGCATTACTAACCCACAAATATCACAACCGAGTGCAGTAAGATCCATAGGTGTCGGGCGATGCATGTTCATGTTTTTTAGTTCTACAGTGATGAAGGACAATTGTGAAGTTACTCTGCTCTCCAAAGAGTCAACTTTAGACTCCAAACTCTCCATTCTTTTGGATTATATTGTTGAAGATCCCAACTCATGGACACCTCTGGTATCTCTCACACTGTACTGTTGGTGATTCAAAGCCATCTTCTTGATCAGATCCCATGCCTCTATAGCTATAAGGTCAATCAAAGAACCTCCCGATTCCATATCCAACATACCTTTATCATGACTTTTCAGCCCATTATAAAAATACTGCACTAACTGCTCATCAGGTATCTGGTGATAGGGGCATCTGGACAATAGGTCTTGGAAACGGTTTCAATAGTCATAGAGTGAATCATCATAATCTTGACGTGCCGAATATATATCCTTCCTCATTGATGAAGTTTTGGAGGTCAGAAAATATTTCTCTAAAAATGCCTTCCTCAGATTGGCCCAACTATGGTAGGCATTAGCCACATGCCTTGCGAGGCACATATACCACGCCCTTGATTTTCCCTCTAATGATAGGTGAAAAACCTTCCATAGTACTTGATCAAGCAAAGCTCCCATCGGCTTTATACTCTGACAAATCATGGACAAAGATTGCAAATGCATATAGGGATCTTCTCCTGTCAAGCCATGAAATTTAGGAAGAGAGTTAATGAGCAATCCTTTAACTTAAAAATTCACATCAAATTAGGACAAGCAGCAGTAAATGGATTATAATTCACGTCAGAAGTGGTTGCTTCCCTAATGGTTCTCCTTCTTTGTTTCTCATTATTCTCGCCAACTCGCTCATGCTTCCTATTATCTCCATTATTACCATTCCTTGGTTGGTTGGCATGAAAGTTAGGGTTTTGTAGGAAAGCTAGGTTTTCGACCAATATCACTCTTTCTAATTAATCACTATCACTACTTGACTCACTAGACTCCTCTTCAATAACTAACTTATTTCTCTCTTTTCTTTCCTCTCCTATCTAATCTTTCTCAAAAGTCTCTCAATATCAGGATAGAAAGGTAGAAGTTTAGTTTTTCGGGGCATGTACGGGAACAATTCAAATGAAAATAAAAAGTAATAAAAATTACTTACAAGCACACAAAGTCACATAAAATAGCGAGATGTGATGGATGCAAGTGTTTAGGTTTATGAAAGTATGTGTCAGAGTGAAGTATGTATGTAAAATGTGTATGAATTAATAAAATAAAAGAAATGTTCAAAACTATGTGTGTGCAAAAATGCTAAGTATGAAAAGTGCAAAAAGATCAATATTTTTTTTGTTTGTGTTTTCAAAATTTTTGTGCTAAGTAAAGAAAATGAAATCCTATACTATTGACAAGTATGAAACTAAACTATCTAAAATGCAATCTAAACCAAGGTTCCTAACCTCATTTAGCAGCAAAAATGACAAAAGTTAACCTAGAGAACCAATCAATTAGTTCCCCGGCAATGACGCCATTTTGATCCCATCCTTAGTACTTACCCTTGGAAATTAAATCAAAAATATATTCCAAGGATTGCAATATAGGTTGCAACTTAGGGTTGTTTCACTTAATCGAAACCTAATAGAATGGACCTAAGCTAGCATATATGTCATGAAGTGCAAACTAAATTGGTAAGAAAAAGGGGGTTTTGCCTTTAGAATCCTTAACAGAATTAAATTGAATTGTAAGAAAAATGTTTAAAAAGTATTTTTTGGATTTTTGGGAATGCAAAAACGGGAAGATAAAAACAATGATCAATGGTGACAGTATCCTCTTGAAAATGAGTTTGGCTATCATGGTTCGAAATCAATTTTTGATGGGAGTGAAAATCACTAAGTTTCAAATGGTAAACCTTAAAGAACTCTTTAATTCCAAGGTCTTAAACAATGAACTCCATTTCTTAAGACCTTGTTAAATGCCCTTAGTGTGTGTGGTGGGTAAGTCAATGCAACAAGTCATTTTAGGATCTCAAAGCAACTCATTATCAAACACAACTATGCAAGATAAAAGAGATTCAACAAGATCACAAATTGA
>JANJEY010000009.1:4375237-4390154 GCA_024703695.1 Erythroxylum cataractarum
GAATTTCTTGGCTTGGATGGAAGCTCTCATCATCCTCCACGTTTTTCTCTTCTTGAGCACCATGAAAATCCCTCTTGGAAGGCTTAGAAAAATCAATACCTAGTTTACACTTTCTTCCTTCTTCTTCTCCCATCCGAAGGCTCTCGACTCTTTTCTTTTCCTTCTATTCTTTCATTTCTGTTTTGCACAGTCCACTTGCTTTTATAGTGCCATGTCATTTAATGAATGAGGAATGACCCATATGCCCCTCTATTTAAGCCTATAAACTTAACCATTTAAGTGATGCTCCAAAAATGCCATTCCTTTTTGCCTTAAAACAGACATCTTTGCCCCTTATTTCGATCAGGTAAATAAAAACAATTTGGAAAAACTTTCTTCTAGAGAGATGTTCCTCTGTGTCTTACGAATCCATCGCTTGAAGAATCAAATCTATCGGAGCTCTATATCTAAAAATATCTCAAAATATCTCAAAAATACTAAAGTCTGTTCAGACTATTACAAAACCGAGACTGAACACTACACTTAACTTCCGTCCAGAAATTGAAAATATTATAGGCTAAATTGTTGATTAGATCCTTCAGATAAATTGTAGATCCATGTCTTTAGTTTAATTTTCAAGAAGAATCAGATCGATCCGAGCTCTATAGCTCAAGATATCTCCAAAATACCGAATGATGTGTAGACTTTTTCCACAGGTCATCTCATTTTAATCGGGTCGATATTTCTCTATTTAATCATAAAATTGATCTATTTGGTATAGAAAGATAGAAAAATGTATTAGGAATCCAACACGTCAAAAATTGCGTCGATCGGAGGTCGGACGAAGAAGTTATGACCAAAATAGCGGAGAGAGGTCGGTTGGCAAAAAATCAACCCCTTGGGCCGATCGACCCCGCGGGCCGATGGACCAGCTCGCGAGCGCCTCGCTCCCCCGATCAGGCGAGCGGCCGAGCACTGCGCTCGCCCGATCAGGCGAGCGGCCTAGCACTGCGCTCGCCCGAAAGGGCTCGAGGGCGCTCGATCGCTCGTGCTTGCGCTCCGACCTCCTAACTTTCGATCTTCATATTTTTTGACTCCGAACTCCAAATTTTACAAACTTGGTACTGTTGGAAAGATAAAAAAAAGATCTACAATTTTTATGAAATACTCAAAAGCAAGTTCGGTCTTTAAAGAGGTCAAAAACTCCGTCAAAGGTGACTGGTCGATCAGCTTCACACTAAACAATATCAGAACTTCCAAAAATCATAACTTATCATCCCCTTAGCCAAAATTTTCAAATTTCATATCAATAGAAAGAATAAAACAAAAGCTACATCTTTCAGGAATAACTTAGAAGCCAATTCTATCTCTAACCAAATCAAATTCACAAACAAAGGTTCAACCTACCCCATTTATCCTCAACAGAGATCCAATCTTTCAAAATTCATAATTCCACATCCCCTTGGTAAAACTTTCCATACCATATAGCAATAAAAAGCTTAAACAATCTACTACAATTCTCAAGAAGGACTTCAAGGCAAATTCTAACTCTAATTAGGTCGAATCTACCCATTAATGTGATTGCCTTGTTAATTAGTATTAAAACAGCATATGACCACATCCATAGCCAAAACTTTACAATTTTATATCTAACAGCCTTTACATCCAAAATTTGCATAAAATACCTCATTAGAAAGCTATAACAATCCTCTACAACTTTACAGAATGTCACTCAAGCCAATTTCACCCTTTACAGTCCCTAATAAATGTCATAACACAAAGAGCCCAAAATCTATGCCCTTAGAGCATTTGCACACTAAAGCACAATTTGGGCTGAATTACCACCTGAATATTATCAGGCCATAACTTGCGATATACACATCGAAAAATATCATACTTAGTGGCGTTAGAAAGATAACACATAAATCCTCAACTTTTAGTAATACTAATTTCACAAAATCTGCCTCCTTTATCCTATAAAAAAAATCTCAAAGTTTCAGGTCGTCAATAATGGAACCAAGATCTGGATACTGTTCATCCAGCACACCCATCTCAACTTTCGAGCCAAATTCAAAGCTCATAAAGCCACAATTGGACAGAACTTCCTTCATAGGAATTCTAGTCATACTTCTCAAGTTTAATTTAAAGCAAACCTCAACTCAATAGCATAACCACAACAAAAGTTATAAGCAAATACCTGAAACATGCACAAGTTCCATATTTCCAGATTTCAACCACAACTTTACTCCTTTCATGCAAGCATCAATACCACATCAATAACCATCCCATTTAACCGAGAATTTAACCACAAATTTGTCAAGACATTTACTTGAGTAATAAATCCCAATTTGTTGCACAAATATATTACTTTCACTCTTTCAACACCTTCTACCCATAAATTTTAGCAATTCACATTCCCTATCTTTAATTCCTAGCAATAATCAATGAATGCATGTACCACTTAAAGAGCCAGTAATCATTATGTAAATGCATGTATGCTAATAAGATACATGAGCAAAACCAATGCATTTCCTTTGTCTTTCGTTGAGCACGCTTGTACAATATTTCAGGTCCTCACCCTTTATTTGGGGACCGGATGTTACAAAAAGGGTAGCAGATTTATTTTATTTTAAAGACATAATGCAATCTCTTGGTGTTCAAAGAAATAACTTAGATTCGCACTCTTTATATGTGAATCAAAGTATGTTGCAGTTAATTTTTGTACTAGTACTAATTGGTTAAGAAATTTGTTGAAAGAGCATATTTAGAGTAAACTGAAGCAATACATATCATAATTAACGATAAATCTACTCAAGTTATAATAAAGAATCAAGTATTATATAATAGGAGCAAGTATATTAACATAAGGTTTTATTTTATTTGAGAATGTATTGTATAAAGGAGAATAACTTAGGACTTTTAAAATGTTTTTATCAAGTTACTGATATGTTTATAAAGCCCCTCAAGTATGGTATTTTTTAAAAATTACAAATGATGTTTGGAGTTATAAAAAATTCAATTTTTTAGGGAAGTGTTAAAAATAAATTTGACTTTTTAAAATGTTGTAGAAATTTTGAAGGAGTTGTTGAGTATCCAAATCTTAGTCAATTTGGACAGTTTAAGATTTGTTTTAAAGTTTTGTGTATCTAAATTCAAATGAATTTAAACTTGAGCGAATTGAAGTTACTTAGAGAGTGTTACCATGAAATAAAAATAGAGTCGTCAATTTTTCATTATCCAAATTTTATTACGTCATTAAAAGTATTTCCCTTTTATATTTTATAACTAAGTGGTTTTAAGTTGATGAATAAGCAATTCTCCATTGGCTCTATAAACAGCCACTTAAATTTTTATTTTTCATAAAGACAAGAATATTTTTCTTTCATTATTTATGTGACTATATAAGTATTTGTGAGTTTTTTATTTTTCCAAAATGACTATCACTTGTAAGTATTTAGCCGCTAGAGCATTACAATATATAGATATATAAGAGAGTGAGACGGAATTAATTGAACTAGAGTACAACGACTTTTTTTTTTGTAAGCCCACGAGGTGTCCTAGGAGAGTCTCAACTCATAAAAATGTGCCATTAAGCCAACCACTTTCAGACTAATCCCCGCTTGCACTGGGTCAGCCCGTAAGGGGTAAAGTGCTGGTCAAACAGATTTTTCCATTTCTAGAACTTGAATTCGAGACTTCTGGTTAAAGGATGAGAGTGCTGAACTACTCACACCAACCTATTTAGTTTACAGCTACTCATTGGAGATCGAAGCGGCAATCTGTAAATAGTATGCAAAAGCCAGAAAAACTGAAAATAAGGAATTATGTTGATATGATGACACCACCCTCCAACAGATTTAGGGCACTATTAGAAATTTTTAGAAAATGAAAATAAAATTCCAAAAGCAATGGGACTTTAACTGTTCCATAATGGGACTGGTAGGAATCAACTAATTGAATTCAAATGTTATAGTGTTAGATAATATATAATTGATATCTGCATCTAAAGCAACATAACAAAGATAAATTCCACATAAAGGCTTTGCACAATTGACTGGAGTGCAGATCATTTGAAATTGACTGGAATTAACCATGAGCTTGCACTGGATGATTTTCGGTCGGAGGACCTTGACCGCAGCACTTAGAAGGATATTCCTAATTGTTGTTGTTCATTGGCTCACCAGATGATTGTTCAATATTTCAAGTTACCATCATGACTTTCTTTTTCTTTTCTTTTTCGGCACTCTCATACTCACTAATACCCGAGAAAGATCGCCAGTTTGAGCATGCCAGAAAATTTATCGTATAAATAAAACTGTCGGTTTGAGCTTGCCATATGTGCACTTTTAACTCTCAGAAATTAAGAGAAAATAATCTACTTTGATATGATCAGAGACGCCATTGTCGATATGAATGGGCTCAAGAAAGGTTCATGGAGTCGAGAAGAAGACGATAAGTTGCGGGCACATATACAGAGATATGGTTGCAATAATTGGCGTAAACTTCCCAAGTTGGCCGGTACAATATTAACTTCTTCTTTTTTTCCCGTTCATAAGAACGAAGTATCGAGAATAAAACCCTACACGCCATGCTTAAAATAGCAAAGACTTGGTTTATAAAAGTTTAGGTTAGGTTCTTTCTGGAGTTTAAGCTTTCTCTAAACTTACCCTTAATAGCAAAGGGAAAGAAAGCAAAACTTTCTCTGTTCTATTGCTATTTCGAGTTAAGTTGATAACGAACTATCAGTAATGACAGAAGCACGAGGCTTTCATTTTTGTATATATTATAAATAAAGTTAGATAGGTAATATGCTTGACGTTACATTTTTCTATAATGTCCTTTCCTTGAGATTCCTGGCCAGTATGTAAAAGCAGTGAAATCCAGCGCAAGAGAGAGCTTAAGTTACCTATTATTGCAGGTCTATCAAGGTGCGGGAAGAGTTGCAGACTGAGGTGGCTCAATTATCTCCGTCCAGGCGTAAAACATGGAAAGTTCTCCGAAGAAGAAGAGGATCTCATCATTCAAATGCACGAGGAACTTGGAAATAAGTATTCTTAACCTTATAGCTATCAACTTTATACCTAGTGTGAAAACTTCCTGTGTCCATTATCATATATGCAGTAACCGAATTTCTTTGAAGATGTGTTTGATTCATTACTTTCTTGTCGATTATCATTGTATGAGCGGACAATAGACATGATTTTTTTTTTTTTTTGGTTTGAGCTCATTTAAGTAATTTCTCGTACAGGTGGTCTAGGATTGCAAAGAAATTACCTGGAAGAACAGACAACGAAATAAAAAACCACTGGCACACCAAATTAAAGAAACATCAGAAGAAACCTCAGACAGCATTTAAGGTGACTGAAGTGAAAAATAATCATAACAAAATCTTGGAATCTACAGTCAACCAAGAAGAAATGTTTGGGGATGAAATTGTTGTTTCGTATGGTCCCTCCCAGCCAAAAATGGGAGAGATGTGTTCTTGTTTGTCCTCCCAGGAAACGTTTTGGGAAGAGCTGTCTTCGTTGTGCTCTAGCTATCCTTCTATTGCTAAAGCAAATTGTGGTGCAGTAACTGATCTCACGTCCATGAAAATTCTTGAAGAATCAAATTTTGATTTTTGGGCTCAACCATGTTTGCTCGACAGTGCATATGATCAAGATACTTATGGGATCTCCCCGAGTGATCAATGGTTTACTTTATCAGATGGTCCCCACTTTGGCAATAGTATAGATCTGATCTTTCGTGAGATGCAAGAACTTCCACTGAATTAGAACTTCCATTGAATTAGGGGAAGTTCCGGAAATTTTCATACATTAAAGTATGCCTTAGTTCAGATATGTAAATGTTGGAGTGAATGCAAATCCCAGTCTGGGATTGCTGTTAATTAAGAATACTGTAACACGGAGGTTGAGTAGTTCCAGATAGGTATCCAATGTAAGTAATGAATTGTATCAATGTTAGCATAAGATAATCTCCTAACTAATGAAAGGTTTCCCATTTATCAAATTTCGGAACCCAATGCATTCGACTCTAGGATTTGTTAGGATCACTGATCATCCAAGCCAGAGTCATGAACAATGGATGCCTGGCTATTTGAAGATGCAATTGCCTAAAATAACCTCCCCAAGTATCTTCTTCTTCATTTATCAAATTTATTCACTATTAAAGTTAGTCTAAGTATTTTGAATAGAGAGTTATAGATGCTTCTCATTCGTGATACATATGAATGTTTTTGGTTTATTTAACTATTATATTTTAAGGATAAGTTTCAAATGTTAAGTTTCCAAATAAAATTATATTGAAAATGATAATTGTGAAATAAGAGAGAATAAAATTCTTCAAGATATATAATTATAACTAATTAATGAGATGTATTTACTTCTCTAGATACAGGGGCCAAATGCCAATCTAACTAGGTGCAATCAAAGATGATTAAGGATACATAACATACTACGGGATAAGATACTTGGGGACACTTTGTGATGGGTTGTTTATTTTCCAAGACTTTGATGCCATATGTATAGAGAAGACTTGTGACATGCGCCTTTGGAGTCCTAGGCTTATGAGGGCAGAATTTATCCAAAGGAAGTGCTTCTTAGATTGGTTGAAGAAATCGTTTTCTGTCTTACTTAAAGTAGAGTTAATTGGAAAAAATTAACTGGAAAAACCATAGTATTACACAGTGAAGCTAGCTAAAGGAAAGTATGCCTGAAGGCAAATACTTAAGTTACAAGTTTCCCAAATAGAAGGATGACATTAATGGTGATATAGAGTTAGTGTATTTGAATCTTTTGAATATGATTCTTAACTATTGTCTACGAAAATAGTTTTGATGTGATGGACTAGGATATGATTTCAATGTACCTCGTGGTTAAGAGTTTCTTGATAGACACGAAAAATATCGAAGTATTTTTCATCAATTTCCTTCTTATGATCAAGTTAGTAAAGCTAAAAGAAAAAAAACAAGATGTTTACAGGGAGATTGTATGAGAATGATCTTATTGCTTGGAATAATGATTGGTTTTGTTAATCACTCGAGGATGCATAGGTATGATGTCACTTATCTCTACCTTATGGTGAGAGATCCTTAGCTTGTCGAACTATCAATTGGACTTAAGTTCACATAGGGTTTAATCCATATCTTTTTTTTTACGTAAAACAAAATCGAAAACACAGAAAGGCTACAAACCTAACCCAAGCTGACAGGTTTACCCCATACACCCGGATTCTACGAGCCTTTTCCTATCATCAACATTACAAAAAGATTGATTTAACGATAAAATAGAACGTAAAAAAAAAGGACTAGTATCCCAACTTTGGTGAATTGCATGGAATAAGGCTACCCTTGCTAAGGAATGAGTTGCCTTATTAGCAATCCTACGCGGCTAGTGGAAGGACAAGTGAAGGAATTGTCGCTTAAGCATTTGACAATCAAACGCCAACAATCTGATCTCTGAATAACTTAACGAAGAAGAATTAATAGCTTAAATCACCAGCAAGCAATTCGATTCCATAATGACATGATCAATTTGTTTGTCTTTCAACCAAAAAAGTGCTTCCCTTATCGACATTAATTCGGCTATGACTGGATCAAACAAAGATGGGTAATGCCCTAAAAAAGCAGCTTGCATCCCTAAGTACAGCAGCAAAACCCGTAGCATTCTGGTCCTTAAAAATAGATGCTTCCATATTGCATTTCATAAAATCTTCCGAAGGTTGACGCCAACATGAAACACTAGAGCAGGAAGTGCTCTTTATTGCTCTAACCCTTTCAAAACACCTTCGAGCAACCTGCCAGTCTTGCAAAAAATTATCAGCAAAATGGACAATCATATTGGAGGGAGTTATCTTACCTTGCCAGACTCAGAGGTTGCGATGATACCAAATGCTCTACAATAATGTTAATACACGTAATAACAGGTGTTTAGGCATGTTTTCTAGCATATGTCCAAACGTAGCGTTGATCCCCATAGGCTGAAACCTCACATTCGCTAATGCCCAGCATTCTTTTGCTGTAGGACACTCAAAAAGCACATGGTTCAGGTCTTCTTCATACCCACAGACGTCACAGTCAGGGGGGAGCATGAAACCCTTCCTCCTTAAACAAACTTTACATGGAAAAAACTCCCGACAATACCGCCATGTGAAATCTTTCATTTTAGGGGGGATAGGAAAATTTCACAACCGATTCTTGCAATCGCAATGGGGATTTTGGAAATCTGTCTGACATCATACGACGTGAACATTCCTTCGATCAGCTGTCCATCCCACCCCAAACCCGACTCATTAAAAAGTTCCCACACTTTCATGTTACTCGAATATTGAATTGGAGGGGAAGTGATGAATAAATTATCATACTTATTTATCCACGGATCCTTGGAAACATTAATCGAAGAACCATTGCCCACCCTCCACCGAACCTCGTGAACCAGAATATCCTGTGCGGCATAAATTCTCCTCCAGATGAAACTCATATTGGCTCAATCCTTCGCTTCAAAAAAATTATCGGTAGGAAAGTATCTCACTTTAAAAATTCTACTCAGAAGTGAGTCTGGATAGACGATAAACCTCCAGGCCTGTTTGCATAATATGGCAAGATTGAAGCTATGAAGATCCCGAAAACCCATACCCCCATATTTTTTTGGCACGCATAGGCGATCCCAGTTCGCCCAATGTATACTTTTCCTGTCAGTCGAGCCCGATCCCCACCAGAAAGACGTCATCAGTTTTTGTAGTTCATCACAAGTTCCTCGGGAGAGAAGAAAGACGCTCATGCAGTAAGCAGGCAACGCTTGGGCAACAGTCTTGATGACCACCTCCTTGCTTGGTCTAAATAACAATTTGTTCTTCCAACTCATGATGCGCTTACTAAGACGAACTTTTATAAAGGCAAAAACCTGTTTTTCTGCCTCCCAATTAATGACGGGAGACCTAAATACCTTCCATGATCAAGAGGGGTACTTACGCCCAGGATAGATGCAACCGCATTCCTATCAATTTGTGTAGTGTTAGAGCTGAACATGATACCTGACTTTTGATAGTTAATCACCTGTCCTGACGCTGCTTCATATAGAGCAAGAATCCTTTTGATATTTTAGCCTTCCCTCTCCGTTGCCCAAAAAAAAGAAAGCTATCGTCTGCAAAAAAGAGATGCGAGACACTAGGACTCCCTAGACAGATTCTAGCTCCATGGATATCCCCTTACACCTCACTTTTCCTGAGCAAAGTTGATAAACCTTCTCCTCACAGGATGAAAAGATACGGGGATAACGGATCTCCCTGCCTCAATCCACGTTTAGGAATAATAGGGCCAATTTCAAAACCATTGAAAGCCACTGAATACCGGACTATGGTAACACACACCATAATAAGTTCTACTCATTTTTGATCAAAACCTAACTTTAACAAAATGAACTATAAATAATCCCAATCAACTATATCGTATGCCTTGTTAATGTCGATCTTAAGCGCTGCTTCGCCGACCTTTCCTTTACATGTAGTGTATAATCTCAAAGGCCACCATGATGTTATCGGTGATGAGGCGCCCTGGGACGAAAGCCGACCACATTGGGGAAATTATTCTAAGGAGAATGGTTTTGAGTTGATTCGTAATTACCTTGGCTATGAGTTTATAGAGGACACTGCATAAAGCTATTGGACGAAAATCCTTCATACAATTAGGATCTTTTTTAGGTATCAACACAATCATGGCGTCATTAAGAGTGTCCGAAAATTCCTGTTTTTTCGTCCAATTACAGAAATTGTTGACACGTCCATCCCCAAGATCTGCCAACATTTTTGAAAAAATGTCAAATTCATCCCATCTGGCCCAGGCGCCTTATCCGAATGCATGTCAAATATTGCTCTCCTGAAATTCTCCATCTGTAAAGGTGCCAAGAGATGATCATTGTCCTCTGAATTTACCACCAACTGAATCTGCTAATCGTTAGTATTTCTATTGAAGGAGTGAGATGCCACCTCGTAGAAGAACACGAGGAATTATGCAAGGATCGGTTGCACCTGACCCTCCACCGAGTGGGGAGGGTACGAATGAATCTGTAGCCCCAGTGAATGCTGAGGCTTCTGTAGGGCAAGGTAGTGAGTCCTCTCGATCGCAGACTCAGGAGTCGCCTGTTCCGCAGGAACAAGCGCCTGCCTTAGATCCGAGATTGTTCCAAGCTTTCACCCAGGCGTTTGTTCAGGCTATGGGACAGATGCCGCAATCTTCCGCTCCGGCTCCGGTAAGGAAGAGAAAGCAGTTCGACAAGTTAAGGAAATTTGGGGCCGTCGATTTCTTTGGGACTTCTGATCCAGAGGAAGCTGAGAATTGGCTTCGAAAGACAGAAAGGATCCTAGATCAGATGGACTGTGAAGTTGATGAGAAAGTTGAGTATGCTGTGAGCCTGCTTCAGGGGGATGCCCTGCATTGGTGGGAAAGTGTCCCAGGGAGTCAGTTGAAGCCACAAGTTTTGGCATGGGATGACTTTCTCACTGTCTACAAGAAGAAGTATCTGTCTGAGGTGTATATTCAGCAGAAGCAGAGAGAATTCTTGAGCCTCACTCAGAGAGAGATGACAGTTAGCGAGTATGAGCGGAGGTTCACTCAGTTGTCCAGGTATGCGGCGGAGTTAGGGCTGAGTGAAGCGGCCAAGTGCCGAAGGTTTGAATCGGGCCTGCACCTGGCGATCAGAGAGAAGGTGATAGTACAGAATTTCTGTGACTTCCAGCAGTTGGTGGAAGCAGCACTGAGGGTGGAGAATGTAGAGAATATCAAGAGTGCTGTCAGTAAAAAGAGGAAAGGCAGAGAGCAGTTTAGAAGAGGAAGTGGTGCTCCCATGTTAGAGAGAAGTGCCAGGACTTTTCCTGCTCAGTCAGAGGAAAAGAGCAGTGGAGCAAGCAGACCGAGGTCAATGAGAACTGTCTCACATCAAGCCTCAACGGCTGGAGGCAGTAGGAGAGGAGATGGGGATAGACCGCAAAACCCTAAGTGTGAGCACTGTGGCGGGCACCATAAAGGGGAATGCTACCGTTTGACTGGAGCCTGTTTCAACTGTGGAGAGAAGGGACACCTGGCAAGAGAGTGCCCTCAGCCTCCGAGGCGGGAGAGAAGTCAGACTCAAGTTTTTAAGAGGGCCGAGTCAGTGGGGCACAGGGCAGTATCAGAAGTGGGCAGCAGAAATTCTGATGTGGCCAGGAAAGTGAACCCTTCAGGGAGACCGAGGGGTCAAGCTCCAGCGAGAGTTTTTGCTATGACAAGGGAGGATGCCGAGGCAGCCCCAGAAGTCATAACTGGTATGATTAAGCTTTTTGATGATCTTGTTGTTGTTTTGATTGATCCGGGTTCTACCCATTCTTTTGTGTCTTCGAGTAGAGCTGTGAATGATAGAGAATTGAGCCCATTGGATACTCCTTTGTTAGTGAGTACTCCAATAGGCCAATGTATTGTTATTAGTCAAGTCTTTAGAGACTGTGCGATTCGTATCGGAGAGGATTGTTTAGTGGTGGATCTAATGCCTTTGAAGATGGGAGGCTTAGATGTGATTTTGGGAATGGATACTTTGGAAAAGTATAATGCCAAGTTGGATTGTAAGCGTAAAATTGTAGAGTTTGAAGTTGATGAGGGTAAGAAAGTGGTGTTTATGGGAGAGGGGAAAGCGAGTCCAATCAGAATGGTTTCGGCCTTGTCGGCGGACAAGTTGTTGAGGAAAGGATGTAAAGCATTCTTGGCCTGTGTGGTTGACACTGAGGCAATTGGAGGGAAATTAGAAGAAATTCCAGTGGTCATGGAATTCCCAGATGTTTTTCCCAGGGAATTGCCAGGACTACCTCCACCTAGGGAAATTGAATTTCCTGTGGAACTTCTTCCGGGCACAACGCCAATTTCAATTCCGCCCTATCGGATGGCTCCGGCGGAATTGAAGGAGCTTAAGGATCAGTTGGAAGATTTGTTAGAGAAGGGTTTTATCAGGCCGAGCTCGTCGCCATGGGGAGCTCCGGTACTCTTTGTGAAAAAGAAAGATGGGTCGTTGAGGATGTGTGTGGACTATCGGAAATTGAATCATGTGACTGTTAAGAACAGATATCCGCTCCCGCGTATCGATGATTTGTTTGACCAGTTGCAAGGAGCGAGAGTATTTTCTAAGATAGATTTGAGATCTGGTTATCATCAATTAAGGATTAAGGAGTCTGATGTGTTGAAAACTGCCTTCAGAACTCGGTATGGCCACTTTGAGTTTCTGGTTATGCCATTTGGACTGACGAATGCGCCGGCAGCTTTCATGGACTTAATGAACAGGGTTTTTAAATCCTTCTTAGATCAATTTATCATTGTCTTCATCGATGATATATTGGTTTATTCAAAGGGTGATGAGGAGCATGAGAAGCATTTGAGGATTGCTTTGGAGACATTGAGGAAGAATAAATTGTATGCAAAGTTTGATAAATGTGAATTCTGGTTAAGAGAAGTAGCTTTCCTTGGACATGTGATTTCGGAGTGCGGAGTACATGTAGATCCAAGGAAGATAGAAGCAGTTGTGAAATGGGAAGCCCCAAAGAATGTAACAGAAGTGAGGAGTTTCTTGGGTTTAGCAGGATATTATCGGAGGTTCGTGGAGGGCTTCTCTATTTTAGCAGCTCCACTTACCAAATTGACCAGGAAGAACCAGAAGTTTGAGTGGTCAGAGGAATGTCAGAAAAGCTTTGAGGAACTTAAGGATAGGTTGACAAGTGCTCCAATTTTGACCCTGCCTTCGGGTGATGATGGATATATGGTGTATAGTGATGCTTCGAGGAAAGGATTAGGCTGTGTTCTGATGCAAGAAGATAAAGTGATTGCCTATGCCTCGAGACAACTAAAGCCTCATGAGATGAATTATCCGACGCATGATTTGGAGTTAGCTGCCATAATTTTTGCATTGAAAATTTGGAGGCATTATCTGTATGGAGTCACCACCAGGGTGTTTACTGACCATAAGAGCCTGAAGTATCTGATGAGTCAGAAGGAGTTAAATTTGAGACAAAGAAGATGGTTAGAGTTGTTAAAGGATTATGATTTGATGATTGATTACCATCCGGGGAAAGCAAACGTAGTGGCAGATGCGCTGAGTCGAAAGTCGACTGTAGCACATGTGGAGTCAGTGTATTTTCCTTTGCTGAAGGATTTGGCCAAGCTTAGAGTGACTTTGGCTAAAGCAGAGTCTGACTGTATTTTGGCAAATTTTAGAGTAAGACCGGTATTGAAAGATAGGATTAAGGAATTGCAAGAGAAGGATGAGTATTTGATCAAGCTCAGAGAAGAGATAAAGAATGGTAAATCTTCTGAAGTGGAGGTTCAGGAAGATGGATTGATGGTAGTAGGTAACAGACTGTGTATTCCTGATGTGCAAGAGTTGAAGGGCGAAATTTTGGATGAGGCACATAATGCGCCTTATGCAATGCATCCAGGAAGTACGAGAATGTATAGAGATTTGAAGGAGCATTTTTGGTGGAAAGGAATGAAGAAAGAAGTTGCTGAGTATGCTAAGAGATGCTTAGTGTGCCAGCAGGTCAAAGCTGAGCACCAAGCACCTTCCGGCAAGCTTCAACCTTTGTCGATTCCGGAATGGAAATGGGAGAAGATTTCGATGGATTTCTTGATGGGATTGCCAAGAACCAGTAGGAAGCGTGATGCAATATGGGTAATTGTGGATAGACTAACCAAGTCTGCTCATTTCTTACCAATTAGACAGACGGATTCCCTGAATGCTTTGGCTAAGAAATATGTGGATGAGATAATTAGATTGCATGGGATTCCGAGTTCGATAGTTTCGGATAGGGATCCGAGGTTCACTTCGAGATTCTGGGAGAGTTTGCAAGAGGCTTTGGGAACTAAGTTGCATTTCAGTACAGCTTTCCATCCGCAGACTGATGGGCAATCGGAGAGAACGATTCGGACTTTGGAAGCAATGTTGAGAGCTTGTGTTATGGACTTTAAAGGCTCATGGGATGATCATTTGCCTTTAATAGAATTCGCTTATAATAATTCCTATCATTCGGGAATTCAGATGGCGCCATATGAAGCTTTGTATGGTAGGAGATGCAGAACTCCTATTTGTTGGGATGAGGAAGGTGAGAGAAGGCTAGTAGGGCCTGAATTGGTACAAGTAACCGTTGATAAGATTAAATTGGTGAAGCAGAGAATGAAAGCAGCTCAAGATCGGATGAAGAGTTATGAAGATGCGCATAGAAAGGAGATGGAATTTGAAGTGAGGGACAAAGTGTTTCTTAGAGCTTCTCCATGGAAGGGAGTTTTGAGGTTCGGTAAGAAAGGCAAACTGAGTCCGAGGTATATAGGCCCCTATGAGATCATTGAAAGGATTGGGCCTTTAGCTTACAAATTGGCTTTGCCATCGGAGTTGTCTAAGATTCACAATGTTTTCCATGTATCGATGTTGAGGAGGTATCGATCGGATCCTTCGCATATAGTTCAGCCTTCAGAGATTCAGTTAAAAGAGGATTTGACTTATGAAGAACAACCAGTGGAGATCCTAGATTCAAAGGAAAAGGTGTTGCGGAATAAGACGGTGAAACTAGTCAAAGTCTTATGGAGGAACCATTCAACAGAAGAGGCTACTTGGGAGCCTTTGGATGCGATGAAGGAGAAGTTTCCGCATCTTTTTGATGTTTCAGGTAAGAATTTCGAGGACGAAATTCTTTTAGGGGAGGAGAGTTGTTAGACCTGGTCTTAATTGCTTAAATTGTTTAATTGGTTATTTATGTTTTAATTGTTTAATTGGTTCCTTATGCTTGATTGATAGCTTAAATTTTTTAGAATTTGTCTTTAATTAGAATTTGAGAAAAAGGAATAGAAATTGAATTTGATTAAGGTAGTAGGTGTAGTGGGATTAATATGGTAAGGGAGTAGTTAATGTAAGTAGTTAGTAGGTGGATGTTAGTA
>JANJEY010000009.1:4393053-4404597 GCA_024703695.1 Erythroxylum cataractarum
GATTGGCATGTTGATTTGGATTTGTTGCTTCCGCTGCAAGTAATGATTTCTTAAAAGTTTTGAAATCTACCGTTTTTTCAAACAAAGCATGTTTTCTTTTTCTGATCCAACAATCTTGATAACAGAAAGTCAATCTCATATTACTTTTTCAAATTTACTAGGGAGGCAATTTCTGGGCAATCTAAGTTACGAAAATGTATCACATTGTCTACTAACAATGGAAGTAGGTAAAGATAAGCTTTGGTTGAAGTGATTTCACTAAGAATTAGACATGGAACAAGATGAGTACATGGTATTCTATAATAGTCACAGTGTCTTGAGAGCAAGCTTGAGCTTTGTAGTAAGCTCAATAGAATTGTTTTCAAGTGATCAATGAGGTGGTTGATTTCTTCTCCAAAATGAGTTGGTGAGGGAGGTTTTTAAGATCAAGTCCCATTTCACAGATGTTTGTTTGTTTGATACAACTAGATATGAGCTCTGGAGGTTTTAACTATCTTCATGGATCAAAAAGAACAAAGATTGAGTGGATTCGTACAAGGAAATGATGATTCAAAGTTGTTTTTGGAGCACATGCCCATGTCTGGGTTGCACATGGCCTTGTCAATGGTAGAAACAGTTGTGTGGATGACTATGTATGTCTTTGTAAAGGATGGGTTTAATCAAGATGCTTCAAGGATAGATATGCCCATGTGAAGTAAGACATTTCTGTGTCATTGCTTTCACTTTGTCATGTTCGCTAACTGTATTAGTCACTAAAATCAAGTATCTTTATGATATCGAGTTTTTAGGCTCACACAATCACCATACACAGTTGTGTGGGCAACCATGAGTGATATAAGAACCTTATCTTTTGTGAATTAAAAGATTTATTTAGAGGCATAAGTAAGATGAGATAGAAACACTTGACAAAACAAGAGGCTAATAGTCCAAATAGCATCCTTTAATTACTGTTTTAATAGAGTTTGATTTTTATTAACAGTTTGGGAGTAGTATTTGTGTGTGTGTGTGTGTGTGTGTGTGTGTGTGTACTCAATCCTAAATTATTGAGAGATTAGTTGTGCTTGTTTTGAGAAGCGTTATTAGTTAGAGTCAATAGCATGAAATCTTAAATGCTTGTATCTTTCTATTTTTTATTTAATGGATATTTCTTGTCAATTTGTTTTGTTTTGTTGTTTTTACCTTTATACTATAAGAATTTTCACATTAAAATTGTTTGTTCAATTTATTTTTGAGTCATCCATATCATTTGAGTAATTTGATATTGGTGAGTATTCTTGCTGATTTTGTTAATGTTTGGAGTCCAAAAGGAAGTTAGTGTATTTACTTGAATTATATTTCATTTGCAGGAATGTCTAAACTTAATCAAATCAGTGAACAATAGCGACTCAACACTTATAATAATTATAAGTTTGCATATATTTTGTATGTAGATATCGATAATATATCCAAATACATAGTTCCACTGTTATATTAAAATATCAATTTGCATAAGTTTGGGCCTTGTTGGCTGTTCTATATTCATTGCTTTGATTGACAGGTTATCCGGTCGACATTCTATGTGCACTTTTAGACCTGAGACAAGTACAGATCTTTCTGAACTTTCTGCATAGAAGACGACCTTCTGGTTTGTTTGTCTATGCTCAAATGTCAACCCCATCAACTTGTATTGAAGCACTCATAAGCTCCCAATGCGTTAAAGCTAAAGGTGCAGATATAGAGGAAGTGGGAATACAAAAGATAAACAATGATATGTTTGGTCATTGTTAAGTTTGAGAAAGGCAACCAAGAATGCTCTCGAGTGCAACTACTTTTGAATTTCTTGACCTATCCATTTTCTTTTTCTTTGACCCCTCAACTTTAGAGATCCATCCAGCTTTGACCGATAATCCTTTCTACTTCCTATTTAGAAGGTTTGACCTCCATTTCTTGTTAAGATGATGCATTTTAATTAATTTCGTCATTAATACAACACTTTTTTTTTCTCAAAATTTAGTGATGGTTATGTGCACATGATTGAGTTTTAGTTACTCTTAGTGGAAAGTCTTGTCAGTTTTACGAAGACTAGGGAATTGACTGAGAAATACCTTGTACCTTCTACTGGAAGTGGCTCAATGTGGGCCGATGGTGGGAATAAGGACCATGATTTTGAAAGGCTTAGGCCTTAAAGTTAGCACATCTAGGCCGAGCAAGAAAGCCTCAAAGGTCAGATGAGTAGCAACTGGGCCAGCAATCGAGTTATTTTATGGGTAGTGGAACACAAAGAAGAAAGTCCATACTGGATCGTCACAAGCCTGCGTAAACAGTCCATTAGTAGGATTATTCTAAAGCACAGCGCCATCTGTGAACATGTGGCTATGGCTAATGTCATGCGCCTTATCTAGTACAGTTGTGGTCGTTGTGGTTTTGACCGTATTCTTGCATGTCCCTGCACTTCATCACTCCGCACAATATCATCCCTTGAAGCACAGAACGTTTCCCATTTCCTGTCCAAACATATCCTATCCATGGCTTCCACTACTCTTTCCCCCGCAACACCGTCACAGGTGAATGCCACATGAAGCATTTCTCCTCATGTTCTATCTATCTTGATTTCACTTAGATTTTTGTTATAATATTTGTATTTGCTTCTATCGTTTACCAGCTATGCTCCAGCAAAAGTGGCATCTTTTGTCCCACAAATGCCGGGTTTGCGAAGCTAACGAGGAATAATATGGTATCAAAGGACAAACGGATGAGAATCGCATGCCAGGCCACCAGTATTGCTGCTGATAAAGTCCCTGACATGGGTAAGAGGAAGCTCATGAACCTACTTCTTCTTGGCACTATTTCACTCCCCAGTGCAGGAATGCTGCTCCCTTATACCTACTTCTTTGTTCCACCTGGGTAAGGAATCGTTACCTTTTATTTTATAAGCCCCCAAGAAATTATCGCAGAACTTTGTTTTTTGCACTTGCTTATCATTCTTTTCATTTGTATCTTCTTGATGTCAACATTTTGTCAATTTAATATAAGAAGCAGAGAATGGTGTTATCACGACTCTTTCCATGGAAATTAGTGGCTGTTAGCAGATTTTTTTTTTCATCCTACAAAATTCCAAAGTTCTATACTTATTCCTTTCTCTGTATTCGCTGTTGTTAAAATTTCTAATTGTAATCAGAACTATAAGATTCTGATGAGGGATTTGGACTATATCAAGTTTACCAACTAAGCTCCGTTTATATCAAATACTTTCTTCCCATTCAAATTTCAAGGAGCAAACCATAACTATAAATTGCTGATTGTGTTGATATGTCTCCTCAAACGCAACCAAATTGCTATTTTTAAGTTCGATTTTTACCAAATCTTAAAGAATGATTTTTTTTCCTGTTGCCGAATGAATGGCATAGGTGTTACAGTTAAAGGGAGGCACTAATCTTCACTGAAAATATGCAGTAAACAATTCTAGAGGCAGGAAAGAATATGCTAAATGACCAGTCAGTTTAGTTGGGTGTTATTGCAAAGTCTGTCTTTGATTTAATTTACGAATCATCAAATTGCCTGGAAATTTCTATTCAGTCAACTTCCGTAAAAGTTTTTGCTTATAGTGAACTTCTTCCCTCCTTCCATTTTGCCTGGAAATATATGTCAGGAACCTAGGTGCTGGTGGGGGTACCATAGCGAAGGATGCTATTGGTAATGATGTTGTTGCAGACCAATGGCTCAAGACTCATGGACCTGGAGACCGAACACTTACTCAGGGATTGAAGGTGATGAAACTTTATTAGTTATTCATGCAGAAACTTTTATAAATGGAAGACAATTTTTTTCCCCTTAAAGCAACGCTATCCCTTTGTTCTAATAGTAGGGATCAATTAGAAAGTCTTACCATTTTTCTTTACTTGAAAATTTTGAACTTTAGCTCTTTGGAGTACTTCCAAGCAGATTTACTTTTTTAATGGCTAAAACTATACGCATATGGAGTGTCTGGAAAATTCATACAGATAGAAGCATTCTAAGAATGACATTTGTTTAAATGCTTGGATGGAATGTAGGGAGACCCGACCTACCTTATTGTGGAGAAAGATAGAACCCTTGCAACATATGGGATTAATGGTGTCTGCACACACCTTGGGTGTGTTGTGCCGTGGAACTCAGCTGAGAACAAGTTCATTTGCCCTTGCCATGGATCCCAATACAATGAACAAGGAAAAGTTGTAAGAGGTCCAGCTCCTCTGGTAAGCAAATCAAACCATTTGCTTCGTGATTGGTTGAATATCATTTCAAACCACTGAACTTGGAACTTAGAACTACTTTCTAATCATTAAGTTAGTTTCCAATGATTTGTCTGTTAGACTGTAAAATGTAATATGACCAATCATGAGAGAATTTCAATGTAGTTTTGGCAACCTATTTAAGTAGAATGCATTTCTATGTTGCTGAAAGCATCTCCTTTTTCAATGGAATGTATTCATATTATTATGGTTTAAAAAGGTTCATTTTTTTCCTCTCAAGTACGTAGAAGACCGTAAAGAATTCTACTAGAATTGGAAAGTTTGATTTAATTATTACGAAGTATAGATATCTCTAATTCTCTATTTTGTTTAGTTAGGAACTCTTTTAAATCTATAAGTTGTTTGTCATCAATCCACGGAGTATTATTTCTAAATGAGCCAAAAAAAGAAGAAAAGGGCATCGCCCAGAATAGTTTCTGCAGTACATTAATAATTCAAAAACGCATTTGATAAAAAAATGCATCTCCTCTTTGATCACTTGGAATAGAGGATTTTACCTTTTGAATTCTGACGTTTGGAGCGTAGAAAAGGTTCTCCTAAATGAGTTATTTCTTCAATACACACTGATGCTAAGTAAAAGCATGAATATCACACGCGATAGTATCTGAACATACTTGAAGTTGAAGCACTCTGTGTTATTAATGAAAATTCTCTTGGCTTGCCTGACAATCATATTCTTCCATTTTGTTGGCACAGTCTCTTGCATTGGCTCATGCGGATATAGATGAAGGGAAGGTGGTATTTGTCCCCTGGGTTGAAACAGATTTTAGAACTGGAGATACTCCGTGGTGGGCGTAAGTCTCATATTGTAGTAGTTTCCATATACTGATGTATGAATCCTGTTCCACTGTTCTGCAGGGGAAAATATAAGAATCCTTTTTGTTATGGAAATTGCTCTAAAGATCGTGTTACAGATAGTGTATGCTTGTTGAATGCAGAGTAACACGCTTCATATTTGTTCAACTATTCTTTGCACCTTGTCTATCCATTTCTGTAGCACTCAACTCTACACAGCTAGAGTGGTACCACTGCAATTGTCTTCGGTAATGAGTCACTATTTGGTTAATTGTCATTATAAGCATTTCTCGCCTAAGTCAAAATCTGATTTTATTTTTTTTAGTGAAATCAAATTTAACAAGAGGAAGTCATCCACCTCTTTATTTTAAATTTCTTTGAAAACATCCTCAAAATCAGGCGAAGCAATCCTCTCATTCTCCTAACTTGTTTTTTTTAGTTGCTCCCATCTTACTCTTAAGAATGCAGTCTTTCTTCCACCAATATACTATTTTTTGGATCCCTCTTCCATCCAGATTTATGATGTCTCAATTCCATCTAAACCTCCCCTTCATTCTTCAAATGTTATATCCTAAGAAATGGAGTCCCTGTAAGAACGTAGAGTTAGATAGATGGTGATCTTCACCTAAGAATCCCTAAAGCGTCGTAGGACATTTCCTCAGCAGTCTCACCAACTATTAAAATGCTAGAAGCTTGACGACTAGTTACCATAATTGGCTACTTTATTAACACGAGACCTTTTTTTTTTTTTTTCTCAAATGAAGATAAAGTTGAGAAAAATAGAAAAAGTTAGGATTAAAACTGATTCTAGCAACTGAGGAAGAATGTTTTCAATTCAGGTTCAGTAATGTATCTATTATGATGGAAGTCCTAGAATAAGACCTTGAGCACTTAAATGGGAAATCACTACTTCTCAAATGAAACCAAGCATGGAATTTGCAAAAGAGGTTTGAAACACCTTCCCTTTTATCCTTCTAAAGTATTATTCCACTATAGGACTTAAATACCTAGCAAGTTCCATTGAAAAACCTGTGTCATGATAAACATACTGTTGGACTGAGGAGAATTGGTTATACTAAGCTTTGATTGCACGTTGATTTTAATTAGTCTCTACTTGAAACTCTAAAGATCCATAGATTAGATAAAGATAGGGGTTTGATGGTATATAAAATATTCCTTACCCCTAAAGTCCGTAACAATCCTCGATTTGGAATCCAATTGGGAAGAACTTTGCTTTAGGAAATCAATTGGAACCACCTCAGCCTCATTTTACAAAAACCTCAAATCCTGACTCTTTAATGAAGTTTAATCTAACATTATAACCTAAGAAATAAGGGTAGATGCTATGTCTCTATATAATATGACACCTAGCAAAATGATTGATGATGCCACTCTTTCCTTATAATTATGGTAACATTTAATAATAATGAACATTATTCTAATAACACCTGGTAAGTTAATTGAAATTAAAGTTGAAGCAACCTTTAATTGCCTATTTGAAGTGCCTTTTTCAATGCAAGGAATTCTTCTTTATCAACTACAAAGCCAGTTAATAAACCACTAGTGATTGCTCATTGTACAAATTCTAATTTGTACTTTAATCCTTCTTACTAGTGATGTAGCACTATGCAAAATAATTAGACCTACAACCATAGCAGTGATGTGTTTAGGTCGATTCCATAGAGATTTTATATAAAGTTTTTAAAATAAAATCAATCGATGTTTAGATTATCGTTGGGGTCTGGTTTGATTTTAAATAAGAAAATAAAATGAAACTAAAATAATGAAAACAAACTAAAGAAAACATTTGAAAATGATGAAAGTGATGAATTCGTTAGGGACCCGATTTTTTAAATCTATCTCAGCCTACAGTCAATTAAACAAACTTTAATGCATTATTGTCTTCATATCTCTCTTTGAACTATTGGTTGTAGGTTAATAACAAAATCTGCTAATCCCGATTTTTCCTTAAATCTTAGTTAATTAAGAAGAGCTTATTAATTAACCATAACTATCAGATAAACTAGAACAAGCTCTCTAAGTTTAATCAGATAGTCACCTTAGGAATGACAAAAACAAACTAATCTAAGCAATAATCACCCAAGCTAGGATTATTTAATCTAGGTTACGTTATCCCTAATGATATAATACCGTTAGATGCAACAAACAAATTCAAACAAGACTATTATGTATTGTATTCAAAGTTCTATTAATGAGTTCTCATGAAAAACAATCCAATAGAGCATCAAGATCATCCTTACACAATACCCAATCAATAAACACTAAGATAACGTAAACAATTTGAAAAGAGGCAAAGAACAACAATATACTGGAGAGAAATGCTTAACTAGGTTCTTTGGCATCGATATCACCATCAAACTAGCGTCAGGCTTCCCTCCATATGTTTCCAAAGGATGATAGGTTTGCCCCTCTTCATTCTCCTAAAACCTCAAAACCAAGACCTCACCCTTTCTTCAAACTATTTGTATCTATTTTGACGACAAAATGTTGTTTTTATACCAAAAAGTAGGGTTTTTGGGTAAGTTGTCATGCTTTCAAAAGCATGCATATGTTGTTCACAGTCATGAGTGTGAGTCTTGGGACTCACGATTGTGAGCCACCTTGGATGGGAGTGACATGTGAAGGATCCCACTCCCGCAAGACCCGAACCCGATATCGATGGTGATATCTGAGCCCGTGCCTCACGAGGGTGGTCTGCTAGAGCAGTCAATCAATTCAAAAACCCGGAAAGCCATTTTTTTCCTCTTTTGAAATCAATCGAGTGCGCAGATATCATTAAACAATTTGGGCCCGCGATACGAAATTATTTTCAATCAAAATACAATTTCAGTCATAAATCAATTCATACACACATTATCCATAGCCAAATTGAGCCCAATACAATATCAGTACAAATCTGCGGAAATACAAATTTACATATAAATCAGAATGACTCAAATGCAGATGTGAACTGATCCCGACCCTTTACTCTGATTATTTTGCAGTAGCCATACTCCTGTTTGTCTAACGGTGTACTCGTCAATTCCTGAAAAATAATTTGCAATGTTGGGTGAGTTTGCGAACTCAATGAGAAACTATCATCGATGGTCCACCCAACTCATACATATTCAAACAATTCACACAATATCGTATATGTCACAACCAGAAAATCTCATACATGCAATTTCACATTTATAAGGCATTTCACCTTTCATACGATTCACATTTAATCATTCATATACAATGCATATGCGACACTTTTCGTTTTGTTATGTTGTTGTGACCTTGCGCCTGAGCTCATTTACGTTGAGCCAATAGCTCTGAAAATATTGGGCTTGAAGCTCTGATACGTTGAGCATAAAGCTCTGAAAATCGTTGGGCATGAGGCCCTGTGCGTTGAGCTTAAAGCTCTGAATACGGTGGCAGCACCGGTCACAACAGTCAATTATCTGATCATGCATAATGGCATGAATGCACATGCTCCAAATTTCACTAGTCATGTCACAACCTAATATCACTATCCAATTTGCATTTGAAACCAATTAACGACAATTTATGCACAATTAACACTTCTATAGCATATTCCAAATATTTCGAACACCTGTGGTCCGAAATCAATCAAAACAAACACATATAATCCATCCCTAACTCCACATGGCATCGGTGCATAAAATTAAACACATCAAGGTTGAGAAACCAACTAGGTTACTCACCTCAGAACTTCCGAGCTACTGCCGGGAAGTCTCACCTACGTCAGACAATTGGCGATCCACTGGCACCTCTATAACAATCAAAACATAAATAACATTACTAATTGTATCAATTCCAATACTCAATGATGCATATGCATCGAATAATGTACGTACTATACATGTTATGACAATTCCGACACTAATCCGAAATTCCCTCAATCTCAATTCTAATTCCCGAATCCATAATCTACAAATTGAACTCAATCCATGTCCAATTGAATCCATAAATTCCTAATTTCCTAATTCAAAAACCTCAAAAGGAACAAAATCAATTTTCAGAAATTGAACTCCCTCGCGGAGACGTCTGGTCCCTCGCCGCGACGTGAAATCTTCTGCTCGTCGCGACGTGCGCTGCTGCTCGTCGCGATGTGCAGGCAAAATCCGCTCGTCGCGGCGCACACATCCCCTCTTCGCGACGTGCGCCAGAACTCGGCTCGTCGCGACTAATATTTATTTATTTGTCGCGACGTGAAAGAAGAGGGGGCTCGCCGCGGCGTGTTCATCACACGTCACGACGTGCGAACCCAGAAATTCCCAGATTTCCGATTCTGCAACTTTCCAAATCCAATTTTTCTCCTTCCAAACTACTCTCAAATAATTCAATATACATCCTACAACTATTCCTTAGCTTCTATTTCATCAAACAATCATCATCCCTAAAATTCAACACTAAATCAAGCAAAATCATCATTGGAAACCCTACATTACCAAATCCTCAATTATTCAAACTAAATCATCAATCTAACTCAATAAATCAACAAATCAAGCTATATAAGGCAAGAAAGAAGTAACTTACTTGATTAAAAGCCTCAAATCTTCAACGATCACACTAACCTCAACTCAACGACACCCACGGCAATCACCCAAGCCAACTCATCTTCAACTCTTTTCCAACACCAACCAAGGGAATCGATTAAGAATGGAAGAAGGGGCAAATGGTGGGAATGAAATCAAGCAAGAACTCCAAGAAGAAATCCACGAGGAAGAAAGAAGAAGAAAGCATCGTGGGAGAATTTCAAAGGCCTTTGGTTTTAAATCAAAATTCTAAGGACTTGTTTGGCAAATGAAATTGCCACAAGGCCGATCCGAGCAACCTCGAGTCAGTTTCTAATTCTAATTTATCCCGAATTCTAATAACGATGAAGAATAACTCCTAAAATCATGACTCCAATTATTTCATGCCAATTCTCAATCAATCTCGGAATCGGAATTCAATTAATCAGTCACTATGTAAATTTTTCGGTCCTGACCTAACACTCCTAAAATTTCAGAAAAATTCCTATAAATCCTCAAAAATAGAAAACTTATAATCATATACTCCAATGTCATAATTCAATTTCCTAACTTTCACTTCTAACTCAATTCAATTCTCGAGCCTAATTTGACCTAATTATCACTCATATCCTAATCATCTCCAAATCCAAATTATCCAGAGTCAAACCGGAAATATGTCGTACATGTATGTACGTACGAATACCAGTACAATCATTGCCAATTATACATAATTAAATCATGCATGAACATGCCAAATATGAATGCAATGAACTGTACCCATCCCATCGGTGACGGGATGTTACTCATGCACTCAATCACCTCAAATCCCAACGAAATATGCCTAAAAAATGACAACAAGAATCTGATAATAGAACCACCCTTAACCAATAAGAACACCAACGAAAAACTCATTTTTTGATAAGGAAGATCAAACTATGCTACAAACACAGAGCATACTTGAGCAACCCTTGGGCTCTCATACCACTAATAAGAGATAAACTCCACCCAGATAAAGAAAACACACTAATTAAAGATGAAAACACACAAGATTTAACGTGAAAAATTCCTTAACAAATATGGGGAAAAAAAACCATGTGTAAGAATATAAAACTTTCCACTATGAAAAAAAAAAGATTACAAGAGGAAGATCTCACTATTCACACCAAGAATTAATACACAAGGTTATAGGAAAGAGATTTTGGGAACATAAAACCTTAAACATATGCCTCCTTATAGAGCCTTAATGCAGGCTTTTAATCTCACCTATTTCTGATGTTGGATAGAAAACCAACACTAATAGACTTAGAGTTCACAAGTAATCCTTTTACCTAGTGTATTGTTTAAGTAGGAAGATTCTGAGTTTTTGAACATTTAGATTGTGCCTTTAATAATTCTCAATGGCGATTTCTCTTTCCAAAGGCTAAAATAATTCATCTAGTTATTATATACTCAAATTATTGCCCTATTATATTGGATTTTGAAGAGAAACACTTTTGTTCCCATAACAAAAAATTCAAATTTGAAATAGCTTAGTAGACACTCATGAGCTATAAGGAAATTATCAAGGATATCTAGTTTGATAGCTCTCTAGACCTCACTTTTGTAATTCAGAAGACAAGAAAAAATTTAATGATTTGGAGCAAAGAAGTTTTTAGTTCTATTTGAATAAAGAAGCAAAGACTTATAGTGAGATTGAATTATATACTAAAGTCATAATAAGGAAAACAAGCAATTACCTCATTAGTTTACAAAATAGCTAAAGAATAGATACAATCTAATCATTGATGAGGAATAATTGTATTGGCTTCAAAGGTCTAAGGAAGATTGGATTGAGTGAGTTGATAAGAACATAAAGTTTTTTCACCTATGCTATTATCTGTGGAAGACATAATTTTATTAAATCAGTTCATAACAATGACAAAAATCTAGAAGGTGATCTCCTTAAACAAGAA
>JANJEY010000009.1:4404697-4416519 GCA_024703695.1 Erythroxylum cataractarum
TCAAACCCATTAACCACGTTAATCCCAATAAAATTATCTTAGGCACGCAAACCGGGAATATCATGTATGCATGCACAGTAATTTCATGTGCACAATTGTGACTATGTAGCAATCCTATTATGCATGAGCAGTACCATAAAATCCCAATCTAGCACATCCTATGCCAATTTATTATTCTACCCTTCCAGTAGGGGGTGGGATGTTACAGAATCACTCATAAAAATTGATGATATCAATACATTGAAACTATAAGGAGTGATCGTTCAAAGCCATGTCTATCTCATAAACATTATAAGTAAATCACCTATTCAATACAACTTTAAGAGGAGAAACTAATCATAAACAACTTTTCCAAACATATGCCTTTCCTCCTAGATACATTTATTTAAACTTTTTTTCTTTTTTTCTCTTTTCCTTTTCCTTTTCTTTTCTTTTCTTTTGCTTTTGCTTTTGCTTTTTCTTTTATCTTTTTCTTTCTTTGTTTCTCTCTTTTTTCATATAAAAATTGAAAGAAGCTACATTAACATGGGAATTTCATTGATAAGACATAAAATGTCATACCAACAATTATAACCGTCCCACACATATACACACCCTCACACTTATACTTTTGTACATCTACAAACTCAATAATCAACAAATGCTTCACTAGCTTTAAGCCTTGGATATGACATTTAGTTATGTTTAAAGCATGTAATATGGTTAGCATAAAAGAAAATCTAATAAAGCTTAAGGGGGTTTAACAAAGGAAAATCTCACATCAATGGGTAGGCTATTTGGCTAATTTAGCTCATGAAACAAACAATGCCACCTACAGTGTATTCCCTATCTTCAAACTCCCAATCTCTACTTAGTCTATACACTCTAAAAATATCTTGAATGTCTCTTCACCTTTTTCTTCTTCTTTCAATTTCTCTAACCAACTAAGTAAAGGTAAAGAATTAGTCTTAACAACAACTAGGAACTCATTATTTACCTTTGAGATAAAAGATGTATCCATTTCTACTTAGAGCTCCTTCTCCACTTCTTCCACACAAGCAATTCCTTAAGTAGTAATCTCAAAATTCTCAAGCTCCTCTTCACTCTGTAAGGCCTCTGCACTAATGTTCCTTAGGTACACCTCAGGTTGAGATAACTGTGTGTCTTCATTTTATAATGCTAAGTAGTTGATAGCTTTTACTAGCTGACCCACTTGGCTTACCAATTTGTGGAGTCTAGACATTGTATCATGATGGAATTTTATGATATCCTCATGGAACTATTGTAATTGCAAAGTATTAGTAGAACAACATTAACTGATTCTTCTAGAAATGTACCTAATTTGCTACCACTCAAAATCTTGGAAGCTAGACCAAAATTGTCTTTCCTACTGCTGAAATTGTAAAGTGCTAGTAGTGACAACATTAACTAGTTCTTCTAAAGATGGACTTGATTTGTAATAAAAAGCTTCTAGTCTATACGGGAATTCCTGTGCATCCTGCAAATTATAATGAAATTAGTTCTGATGGTTATCCCATCCATAACTAAATTTAGTATGACCATTCCAAACATGGTTATAGGAGTAAGAATATGAGTTGTAGAAAAATTACTTCCGTCCATGTAATTTAAAATTTTTAGAAACAAACAAGAAGTGAAAAAAATCAAGAATAACTGAAAAGAAACAAATTATGAACAAATATATACAAAAACTAATTAAAATAAAAAATGAAAACTAAAGCACCACACTCCCTGGCAATGATGCCAAAATTAATGTAGCATGTCATAGCACTACTTAAAATAAATAAACCTACAATTATAGCAGTGGTGAGTCTAGGTTGATCCCACAAAGAGTGTGTGTAAAGCTTTTTAAATGAAATCAACCGGTGTTTAGGTTATGGGAGAGTTTGGTTTGGTTTAAAATAATAAAATAAAATGAAAGTAAAATAATGAAAAAAATTAAAGAAAACATTTCAAAATGATGAATTCATTAAGGACCCGATCCTTAAGTTCTATCTCGACCTACACTCATTTAAACATACTTCATTACATTATCGACTTCACACCTCTCTTTGAACTATTGGTCATAGATCAGCAACAAGCTCTACGAATCCTGGTTTCTCATTAGATCATAGTTAATTAAGAAGATCTCGTTAATTACCCTAACTATTAAATAACCTAGAATAAGCTTTCTAAGTTTAATCAAACAACCACCTTACGAGTGAGAAAAATAGACCAACCTAAGCAATAATCACATAAGCTCAGATTATTTAACCTAAGTTACATTATCCCGAATGATATAATACTATGAGTTGCCACAAAATGAATTCAAACATGACTATCATGTCTCGTGTTCAAAGTTATAGAAATGGGTTCTTATAAAAAACAATCCAATAGAGCATCAAGATCATCATTACACGATACCTAATCAATAAGCACAAGATAACATAAACAATCTGAAAAGAGGGAAAGAACAGCAATCCAATGGAGAGAAATGCTTAACTGGTTTCTTCGACATCGATATTACCTCTGAAACAACATCAGGAAACCCAGTCCTCCACAATTCTCCAAACGATGAGAGGTTTTCCCCTTTTCATTCTCCCAAAACCTCAAAATTGGGACCTCACTTTTTTTTCCAAATGATTCATATTTGTTATGACAGCAAATCATTGTTTTAATATCAAAAAGTAGGGCTTTCAGGTGAGCTCTCATGCTTTCATAGGCGTGCATATGTTGTTCACGATCGTGAGTGTGAGTAATAGAACTCATGGCTATGATCCACCTTGCATGCGCATGACATAGGGTATCACGCGCATAATGCATAGGGTATCACGCGCATACAACTAGTGTCACAGTCATGATAAGTTTGTCATAGGTCTGACACACCTCCCACGATGATGATTTATTTGTCATAGCCATGAAATATATCTTATGGCCATAACAATGTTACTCTTCATTATTTTTTATATTTTCTTGTCTCCTTTAGCTCTAATACGTATCCTTTTTCCATGAACTAACATGAATGGATTAAGCATTTCATACCATTATTCTCTAAGTGTTATGGAATAAATGTATAATCAATTAATTACATATTAGCTGGGCCCCAAGAACCACATTAATTTAATACTCGTCTTACCTCAAAGTTAGAAATAGAAAAATCCCAAATGCCTTTCCTTACATCCAAAACCAAAAAGTTACTAGCGAGAAAGGTCAAGAAAAAAGCTTTTATTGGCACATAAAATTCCTACCCCCTAATGTCCATTTTATCCTAGATTCTAATATAACTTAATATTCCAAATAAACAAAAAATTTTGCTTTATTTGATCATCTTCAGAGATTTGTTTTTAATAGGCCTCCTTAAACCTAAAATAAAAGCCTAGCCCTTTATTGATGGAATATGGTTTTCAAACGAAAGTTAGTAATGTCTTTCCAATCACCTTTTTACTTCAATGGTAGAGTTAATTTAGCTTTTGATCCCTATGAAGTTAATTCTAATCCTCTGACTACTCAGTTCACCCATCTCAATATTACTCTTACCAAATCTAAATCAATATTACTCTTACTAAATCTAACATTAAAGTCTTAGTCACTTTTGTTATGTCTCACAAATGAAGTTACTCTAGGAAAATCTAAGTATTTAGCTCCAAATTAGTTTGAAATGTAGAAGTACATAGGAATCACCAAATAAGCTTGGAACATGTGGATCTTAGAGGCATTCTTAAGGATATAAAAGTGATGGAGCATAAGGGAAGAGGCCAACGAGTAGTCACACGAAGGTGAGAGCTCTAAGAGATCTATCATCCTTCTAAGGCATGTTGAAGCTAAGAATTGTTTAAAAGAGCATTGGGAGTCAAAGGAGAGCCATAGCCTAACTATTTGCATTGTTTTAAGGCTAGTGGAGGAAAACTCTAGACCTAGAGAGTTGGTCTGAGCTTTGTAAAGTCTGATCAAATCAAATGACTTTTCTTAAAACCCTTATCCCCTTTGTTTCTGATTTCCTATACTTGATTTATTCTTAGTTATTAAATTTTAGTTTAGATATGAAATCTTGAGTATTTGGGATATGATCTTTTGGTTTAATTAAATTTTTTATTGAGTATATTTAACCTAGATTTAATTGCTAGAATTTGTTATTTTATTGATTCATATTCTTATTTGATTGGAGACATCCTTGATTACTTGAATGTGATAACTTTAATTAGTGGTTCTTTTATAGTTATATAACTTAGAATTTAGTTATTCTTCGAACAAATTATCAATTGCTAATTTTGTCTCCTTGTGCTTAATGTGTTTTTTATTCTTGAATAAATCAGGTTCAATTCTAAAGAGTGAAAGGGGCGAAGTAGGAACTAACTGGTTAGTTTTCTACATTTAACTTGTTAAATTTATAAGATTATCAAGATATGTCAAAATTACATGACTAAACTAAAATTTAAAACACTACTTATTCATTTGTAAATATTAAATTAGATTTATTTTTTTAATTCTTTGATTCCTAGATTTGATTTGATTTGTTTAAAACATCAAACACCTGCCCTCCTCTTTTATATGTAAACTTACATAGCATAATTGATAGGTTTCTATAACCATAATTGTTTTTGTTTTAGTTTTTTTTTTCTATATTTCAAGTGATTGATAAGGTTAATTCTTTATGTAAGGTTGGTTGGATGAATATGGAAAGCCTAAATTAGTTGAAATAATGCACTTTTGAAGCTTAATTACTAGTGTTATACTTAATATAATTGAAATAAGACTATTAACCTTATGTTGTGATTTTGAATTACATTCTTAATAATCAATTGGCTCCCCATTTCTTTCTATATTTTAGTTGAAAGCTGTAAACTTAAGTTTGTTTTAAATAACTTGGATTAATTTAAATGAGGTTTAAAAATGACTATAATTATTAATTTGAAATAAAATGAAGAATGATCAAGTTGACGTGATTTCATGCATTGTTAAAGATTTCATCGAATCTGTCTAAGTCTACACTTTTGTTAGACCTTGATTTTTTTTCAATTATTATTGATTGATTTGTTTAATTATTTTTAGAATTGAGTCATTAATTTGATGGTTGTAAATAGAGATTTGAAATTTGATTGAAAGATTTGAATTAAGTTAGAGTTAATATGGTGTTTTAGAATATTAAAGGAGTTAGGAGGTAAATGAAAGAAGGGAAAAAATGGGAATTCCAAAGGAGAGGGGGGGGGGTATTTTTGAAAGGAAAAGACCAAAATGTGGTCTTATTTAAGAAGAAGAAGACAAAACGTGAATAGGGAGAGAAGAAGATAAATACGAAAGAGAAAGAAGAGATATTTTGGTGGTTGAGAGAAAATAAGAGAGTTGAGCTAGGGTCTTCATTTCTTAGCTTTTGAGAGAGATTTTGAATTGGTTCAAAAAGAGAAAAAGGTAGAGGAAGAGAAGAGCTTCTATTTGAGCCAAAGATCTCTTCATTTGGTGAAGAACCAAGGTAAGATCACCTAAATCTTTTGAAATTTTTAGAAGGATTTTAGTTCATGAAGTTTAGAAAATTCATGAGTTTAAGTATTCTAGCACCAATTTTAGTGATTATGCGTGGGATTTTCTATTGAAAACTCTATTGAGTGGGATTTTTTATTATTGTATAAAGGGGATCAAAGAGGCAAGAAAAATAAGAGAAGAGGCATTTTGAAAAAAAATAAGCAAGGAAATCAAGGTGGGTTACATGTTTATAATAGAGTTATGAGCCATTAATGTTTTTATAAATCAAGAAAATAAAATGATTTCAATTACTTCATAAATATTGCTTTTAATGTTTTGAGTGATTTGAGAAATTTCCACACGTTGGTGCACGAATTTTGATTATAAAATGGAAAATGATTTTGAAATATTCATGTTATACCTTGAAACATATAATGGCATCTTGTATGAATGAAAAGATGTGAAAGCATGAAAGTATGAACACATGAGCAAATGATTTGAGCATGAATATGTGTTTTTGTTTAGGCAAGAGAGGAACCTGTTCCGTTCTTCACGTGCATGTTGACTTATAGCCTTCTCCCAACTCCCACTTGAGGCCACGAGATCCTGAGAAATCGAACTTGTTTTGTTCACGATGTAAATTTTGGTTTCTCCGTTTTGTTCTGTAGAACTCTCGAGCCATTTGTTTGTGCATTGCATCATTGAATTGTCAAGTTTGTTTTATAACTTGAGTGTTCTACAGTGATGGTTAAATGTACTTTGTTATATTAAGGTGAGGACATTTTTAACTATAAGTTTTGAGCAAAAAGATCGTGAAATTGACTGAAATTTTGATAACAAAGGGTTTTATAGATTCACTATGACTTTTATAAGACAAATGAACATTTCAACAATTTTGCTTATTCTTTGTTATAAACTTGTTACCCACGAGCTTTCAAGCTCACCTCCCTTTTATCCCATCTTCAGGTGACAGCTAAGAGACCAAGTGATTAAGAGCCCAAGGGCATTTCTCCAAATTTGCTTATTTTGTAGTTTGAGTTGATTTTAGGAAAGCAAGAAGTTTGTTTGTTCAAGGATCTTTTGTAATTTGAGATTTTAAGACGATGATGTAATGTGGCTTGGATGCTATTAAAGATTTGTAAAACTTTATTCTTTTGATGTTAATGAAATGTGAATGGATCATGGATGATGTGAGTTGAAATTAGATATACGTGCAGAAGAAATCAACTTGAGTTGATGACTTTGGAACATAAATTGTTGATATATATATATATATATATATATGTATGTATGTATGCACAAGTGAGACGTTATGGAAATGAAGATAGGAATTATGATTGATCAGATGTAGTTGAAGGTGATGAGACAAATGAGTTGAGATTTGAGAGTTTAATGAAATCATTTTCGTAGATGAATAGTTATGCTCAAGACATTTCAATTTTGCATAGTGCAAAATTTCAAGTCTACCATAAGGGAAAAATTCGTGTTCTGACTTTAGGATAAAATCTGGATTGATCTAGGATGAATTTGACAAGTTGTCTTCATATAAGTTTTAACTTGTCTTTCTAGTTTTCCAATGTTATAAAGTATGAAATTTTTTGATATCGAAGTCAAAAATTATGATCCCTATAAGTGGAGATTCACAGGAGTAGGACATATCGTTTGGTGATGACGTGTCATCTAATGAGGACGCATCATCTAGTAAGGATGTATCGTCTAGTAAAGACGTATCGTTTGGTGATGACGTATCGTCTAGTGATGACGTGTTGTTTGGTGAGGACGTATCGTCTAGTGAGGACACTTCATCTAGTGAGAACGCTTTGTCTGGTGAGGACATATCATCTAGTGAGGACATATCGTCTGGTGATGACGTATCGTCTGGTGTGTCATATTGTTTGGTGATGATGCCACATCATCTGGTGTACTGTTCATCTGATCCTATTGTTTGGTCCCACTTTTGACCCTGCAGATGATAAAATTTGTCTTCAAGGTCTTCATGAAAGTTGTAGATCTTGAAGTGCTCTTTCAAACCATTTAAAGAACACTTTAATCCTATGTCTCTAGAGAAAGCTATGCAATTGCAAGATATCTTCTATGTACTATTTATAACCTTCTTATAATCACTGTTCATCTTGTATCCTTTGGTCCAATTATAATAATTTAGATTTCAAAACCTCACTTTAATGTCTATATGAAAGATGTATATATGGAAGTCCTCTTTCGAATCCTTTAAGAATGACCTTGATTTGATATCCCTAGAGCAAGTTATGCCATTTGTCCCGAAATAGGTTTAATATGATTAAGGACGAAACCTTGTTTGATTTCCTTCAACCAATCTTTGTTGTCTGACCTCCAAATGAAGTGATTCTTGAAGGAATAGATCCCAACACACATTGTGCTATCTCTCTAAAAAAATTGGCAGCATTCCGAATTGATTGGAAAAAGGTTTTCATTAAAGGAAAGTGAAGGAATCTGTTGGAATAGTATGAACTAATGTTATTTTACTGAACAAGTTTCAACATTTTGAATATATCTGGATCTGTAGGGTTCCAACTAAGATGATTTCTAATGTGGAGTAAACTAGAGATGTAGGTTTACAAATTATATGAGAGGTAGAATTGTAATTCATCCTATAAGATGTTCAATATCTAGATGAAAGTTGATTATAGAATATTTGCATCAGTATAAGAATGATTCAGAAAATAGGGCCTGACACTTATGGTATCAGAGAATGAAGATGAACCGAGGATGACTAATGAGGGTTAATTAGAATAACCATACATGGTAACAAACACAATAACACGTTTTATAACTCCGAATGTTAAGCTTCGGAAGCGGTGTCCAACAATTATGGTATCAGAGCAAGAGTTGGGTTTCGGAATCGATGCCCAACAGTTATGGTATCAGAGCAAGAGTTGGGTTCTAGAATCAATGCCTAACATGGTGGTTTTTGATTCCCCTCTACACTAGTTCAAATCTTGGCAATCCCTCTTTTTGCAACATTTTTCAACAATCTTTGACATTTGAGTGAGATGTTGCAACTTCTAGAACAAATCTATATACTAGTGATTAGGACTAAATTGTCTCCTGATAATTGCCTTCATATCCTCCTAGTTGTTAATAGAATTCTTATTATTCCTTTGCCTGTTTAGCATAAGTTAATCCTACTAAATAATTGCATAATGCTTATACTTAAAAATCAACTTCCTCTTCTTTTCTTGCTATAAATAGGTATTAGGATCATTTCTCCCTTAGAATAAAGGAATCTTCATTTTAATATTCCAAGGTTATCACCTTTCCTAGGCTCCCTTCTATGGATTCTATCTTTCTAATCACCTTGGTGAATATTCCCACGTTATTTCTTATTAGTTAGTATTAATTATACAAAACATCTCTCTTTTTATTATCACCAAATTCATTTTGAAGAACTCACTTTTATTATCGACATGCATTTGGGACTTAAGGTGCTTGTCCCTTTAACAAATTGATTATGATAATATTTTACAATTTTAATCAATTTCTATTCTTACTAAATATAATATTATTATGTCCAAGTTATTGTTGCATAGTTTGAACATGAACATATAATCCTTTCTTCCTCCATCAATTTTATCTTGATCAATCATAATTCAACATGTAAGAAAATGTCATCAATAATCTTATAATACTCTTTGATGTGTTTTACTTGATTAATTTCACTCAATTCATTTGTGTTTCACTCCAAATTTCTAGTTTTTATCAATATTAATCTCACTCTCTTTTGTCCTTTTACACTTTTTAGTTCATTTACAAGTTCTTTAAAGAACTTAACAAACTCAAGTAAGAATTCAAACTTGTAAAGTCCATAAAATTAAAAACTATTGCTAAAGAAATAAAATAAATCAAAAGTTAAGTAATAAGCAAGGAAATCAAGTAAAACAAGGAAAGATCAATAAGTGTTTCAAACTATATTTAGAAATAATCTTTTGATATTATTGTTTTTGTATTTTTTTTCTTTTTTTATATTTTATTGTTTAATTTTCTTTCTTTTATAACTACATAAAACAATCTAGTATGAACTACATGAAATAAGGAATGAACAAAGTAGTAACCCTAATATAAGAAGAATACAAAGCAAAGACTCTAAATAAGAAGATAATATAATTTGATTTTTTAACACTTTACAAACAAAAAATATATTCAAGAAGGAATTATAGATTCATAAGGAAAACTAACTTTTAGACAAAGAAATAAAATAGATTTAAACGATATAAAAAATAAAGGATAACCACATTTGATTTATAGTTAACCCTTTTACAAAGTAATGTCAAACACCCTAGGAATATACCGTAAAGAACTTATGAACAAGTTTAAATTGAACCTATAAAAGCTAAAATTGATGTATAAAGGGAAATTATTTGTTAATTATAAAAATTACAATTTAATTTTAGTAAGCATTTAAATGCTATAAAAAAATCTTTGATAAGTTCAAATTTCAATGAAGAACTAGACTTGGTAATTTGGCCTAGGTCAAGACCTAGCCTAACCCAAAGTCAGAAAGCAAGGCCTAAATTGACTGAGTCTCGAGCTTTTTTGAAAAAAATGGGCTTAGACTGAGTTCAAGCTCTATCTTTCTAGGCCTAGATCAAAGATCTAAATGTAGAAAAATGAATTATTTTTAATTTTAATTTAAAATTAAAAAAATTAGGTTATGTTCTGGGCTATGCATTTTTCAAAGGTTGTAGTTCTCTTTGTAATTTTATAAAGTTGGACACAATTTGGGATTTGCATGCACTTAACGTAACGGCCTAGAATACCTGCCCACAAATATTGTCTACTTTGGGTTGCCTCTCGGTCCTCTTCCTAAGGGTGGGAAGAGCAAAACTGTGAGGGGTTTGGAGCCTAAAGTGGACAATATCTTTGGGTGTTACAAATGGTATCAGAGCTGGTACCTGAACCATTGTGCTAGCTAAGTTGGGCCCTAAAGGGTTGGAGAGTGTGAGATCCTACATCAGTTGGAGAGGGGGATAAAGTATGCCTTATAAGGGTATGAATACCTCTCCTCTTAAGATGCATTTTCCCAGGAGGGGGAAAAGTAAAACCTTGAGGGGTTTGGCTCGAACGGTAACCCAAAGTAGACAATATTTGTGGGTAGGTGATCTGAGTTATTACAAATAGTATTAGAGCCGGGACTCGAACCGTTGTGTGTGCTAGACTAGGCCCTAAAGAGTGGAGAGTGGGAGATCCCACATCAGTTGGATAGAAGAACAAAGTATGCCTTATAAGGGTATGGATACCTCTCCCTTATAAGACGTGTTTTTCCAAAGGTGGGAAAAACAAAACTGTGAGGGTTTTGGCCCGAGAGGCAACCTAAAGTAGATAATATTTGTGGGTAGGTGGTCTGGACTGTTACAAGTGGCATTAGAGATGGTTCCCAACCCAATATGTTAGCGTAAAACACTGGGCCCTAAAGAAGACTAGGCCCTAAGGGGGTGAATTTTGAGATCCCACATCGATTGGAGAAGAGAACGAAGTATGCCTTATAAAGATGTGGGAAGAGCAAAATCGTGAGGGCTTTGACCCTAGGGATTACCCAAAGCGGACATTATCTGTGGTCGGGTGTTCTGGGTTGTTACTCTTGAGACTATAGATCTTTTTATAACTTTGAAAAAATAGACACAGTTTAGGACATGATCATATATTAGTTTGTGTTCATCACTAAAACTTTAACTCTTATATCCAGAGAGGGGTACGGGTTAGGATATACCCTTTAAGCCTATATTCAAAATTTTCCTAACTTCTTTTCTTATAGTTACCCTATGATTATATAAAATAAATCTCCTATTGTAGCTAGTCATTTTGCATCACTAATGTTAACCAATGAGGTTGATGAGGATGGATATATATTAAGTCATGGAGTAAAGAAGGCATAAAGAATGAAGAATGTCTATGAATAATCATAAACAAAAGTCACCTCTTTTATTATCCACAAATGTCAAATTTAGCATCTCATTTCAATTATGTTCACATTTTGTCTTAATTATTTATCTTTTATTATTTATTTTTTTTGCAATAAAAAATGATCGTCATGGAAAAGTAGCATTAGTGGAGATAAACTCATCATTTTTTTAAATTTAATAAAGTCGTATTGCTATAGTAAAACCAATTACATCGAAATGGATGAATGCATGACTTTAAGCTGAATAGTGTTTTCCAAAAGGACTGTGATACAAATACTATAGACATATACAAACAAACTATTGGGACTTGATTTCGAAACCGGACCCCAACTGGAGATCGAAATCACATATCGAATTTTTAATGAGCCATAGCAAAATCGAAAGGCTCGGATTTACAAAATTTCAGAAATAAAGAAACAAAACGGATCAATCAACCACAAATGTTGGATC
>JANJEY010000009.1:4416619-4436815 GCA_024703695.1 Erythroxylum cataractarum
GTAGTTAAAGGCGATCAGACAAATGAGGTGAGATTTGAGAGTTTAATGAAATCATTTTGGTAGCTGAATGGTTATACTGAGTACATTCCAAGTTTGCATAGTGCAAAATTTCAAATCTCCATAAGGGAAAAATTTGTGTTCTGAGTTCAGGGGAAAATTTAGATTGATCTAGGATGAATTAGACAAAGTTGTCTTCTAGAAAGTTGTAGTTTAGTTTTTAGCTTTCCAACGGTATATAGTATGAAATTTTTGGATATCGAAGTCAAAAGTTATGGTTTTTATAAGGGGAGATGCTCAGGAGTATAGGATGTATCATCTAGTGAATACGTATCATCTAGTGATAACGTATCGTCTGGTGATGACGTGTCATCTAGTGCAGACACATCATCTTGTGAGGATGTATCATCTGGTGAAGACGTATCGTCTGGTGAGGACGCATCATCTTATGAAGACGTATCGTCTGGTGAAGACATATCGTTTGGTGATGACGTATCGTCTGGTGAGGACGCATCATCTTGTGAGGACATATTGTCTAGTGAAGACGATATTGGTGAAGACGTATCGTCTGGTGATGACGCATCATCTTGTGAGGATGTTTCATCTAATGAGGACGTATCGTCTGGTGATGACGCATCATCTTGTGAGGATGTTTCATCTAATGAGGACGTATCGTTTGGTGAGGACTTTTCGTTTGGTGTCAACGTATAGTCTGATAAGGACGCTTCATCTAGTGAGGACATATCATCTAGTGAGGACGCTTCGTCTAGTGAAGACGGATTGTCTGGTGAGAATACTTCCTCTGGTGAGGACGTATTGTCTGGTGAGGACATTTCGTCTAGTGAGGACTCTTCGTCTGGTGATGACGTATCGTCTAGTGACGTCATATCATTTGGTGATGACGTCATATCATCTGGTGCACTGTTCATCTGACCCTATCGTCAACATATCGTCTGGTCAGGATGCTTCTTCTGGTGACGATGTATTGTCTAGTGAGGACGCTTCGCTTGGTGAGGACGTATCGTCTGATGATGACGCTTCGTCTAGTTATGACGTATCATTTGGTGATGTCATATCGTTTGGTGATGTCTTCATATTGTTTGATGCACTTTTCATCTAATCCTATCGGCTAGTCACATTTTTGACCCTGTAGATGATTGAATTTGTCTTTGAGATCTTCATAAAAGTTGTATATCTTGAAGTTCTCTTTCAAACCATCTAATGAAGACCCTAATATGAGGTTTGTATAGAAATTTATGCCAATTTTCCCAAGAGAGGTACAATATGATTGAGGACATAAACATACTTGATTCTTTTGGCCATAACTTCATCACTTGACCTCAAAATGAAGTGATTCTTGAAGGAATAGATCCCAACACACATTGTTCTATCTCTCCAAAAAAATTGGCAGCATTCTAAATTGATTGTAAAAAGGTTTTGATTGAAGGAAAGTGAAGGAATCTGTTGGAATAGTATGAACTAGTGTTATTTTATTAATTATGCTTTGGCATTTTGAACATATCTAGATCTGTAGGGTTCTAGCTGAGATGATTTCTGATGTCGAGTAAACTAGAGATGTAGGTTTACAAATTATACGAAGAGGTAGAATTCTAATTCAGCCTCTAAGATGTTCAATATCTAGATGGAAGTTGTGTATAGAATATTTTCTTAAGTATAAGATGATTCGAAAAATAGGGCCCGACACTTACAGTATCATAGAATGAAGATGAATTGAAGATAACTAATGATGGTTAATTGGAATAACCATACATGGTAACAAGCACAAGCACACGTTTTATGGCTCCGAATGTTGAGTTGGGTTCCGAAATCAGTGCCTAACAGTTGTGGTATCAGAGCGAGAGTTGGATTCCGAAACCGAGGACCAACAACTTTCCTCTATATGTGTGATATTTTTTGTATTTAATCTCTTTTTCAATTTGAGAAATAGTATAGATTAATGAATTTTACATAAATGATCCATGTATTCGATATTACATTCGAAATGTGATCAAAACATGATTGATATAAATTAGGACAGATTTGGGAATTTTCTTTTAAAGGGTTCATTAGTTTATATAAAGGTTGTTTTAATGCTTGAATTATGTTAAGATATGTGCCTTAGTTGAATTATTTGTGTAAATGCCAATTTAAGATTATTTTAAAAGTATTACAAGACTAAACAAGGGATGTCCAATAGAATTTATGAACAATTATTTAGATTTTGTTCTTGAATTGTAGTGTCATATGCTTTAATCCTAGTTGTGAAATATTTAATTAAGTTGGTTTGATTTTAGGAAGCAAATTAGACGTTGGAGTATCCATTTAAATTAATTTTATTACTGCTGTAAATTCAAGTTTGACATGAATTTCTTTTTGAAATTAAAAGGGATAAAATATATTAATAAAGAATTAGAGTACAAGCAAAATCGTACATAGGGGGTACCCTTCATCACACGAGATCGTAAAAAGTTTGTCTACTCAAAATGGAAGTTTAGAAAATATGGAAAGTGAAGTAAAAATTAGAATTTGGATCATCAAGTTGCATCTTCTAACATTACGAGTTCTCGAATTCTTGCCAACATTTCTGAGATGAGGATTGAGGCTGCATTTTCTTAAAGTTGAACCTTCAAACATTCCTCTCTTTCTATACGGTTTGTACAATCATGCAAACAACTACTAAGTGGATGAACTTAAGAAGAGGTCTTTCAGATGATAGCCATTGAATCACATTAGAAAGGTATTAGCTTAAGAGTTCCATATGCAGTGTAACTTGATTGATTCCCTTATTTGGTTAGGAATCTTAAATATAAAGAATACTGATCATTGGTTTCCTTAGCTATTGAACAAAATGGACAAGACATATTAATATTTAAAAATTTGAGGCGATCTACAGTGTTAAGATGATTTACCTTAGGAGAAAGGAAATTTTAGGAGGGATTCTCTTTGCCATACAATGCGATACCACTCCTCTGTTGGTTTCTTCATCTATAAGATATCTCTTTTAATTCTACTTGAAAGATGATGTGTAGGTTGGATTTGCAAAAGAATATGTCTTGAGTAAGCTAATTAGGAGAGTAATGGGGTTGCAAGTGTCTAAAAGATGCAGGGAAGTTCCAGTTGCTTCCTATGATGAAGGAGTCTAGTTTAGTATGGAGTGGGAGGTTGCTAGAACTCCTTTCCATGCTGGTAGAATTGATAAAAGCACCCTAGACATACCAGTACCGCAATGATATCAGCTTCCCATTGCCAACATAATTAAAAAAAATAATCTTTAATCAGATGTGTCAGATGCAACAATTGGTTAAGAAAGTAAAAGTTGGAGGGCTTTTTATATACTTCCTATATACTACGACCCTTGAGGAAATAGGAGTGGATCCACCTAAGCCACATTGAGTTCCTGTCTTCAAGATTCCACCAAATCCTCTTCAAAATGATTGTTTGGTTAATAAGCTTAATATAATATATACTTACGCTCCCTTCTAGTTTAGGAAAACATATATCAGACCATTTAATTTTTGAACAACCCTTTGCATAGTTGTAGAGTTCCACAAGAAGTCTTTGAATATCCACTCTATGGTTAAGAGGAAGATGTGTGAGCTCCAATAAATGTGAAGGGAGTTAGGGACCTATTTAATGATTTGGAGTTTCCTTGTAAAACATAAAAATATGTTTGTCTAAGTATTGATTCTATGTTGGATTTTCTCTATAAAAGGTGTGCATATAAGAAATGTGAGCCTTTTCGGGCAAATAGGTAGCCCAAATATAAGAGAAGTGGAGTCTTATCTTCCATTCTTGTAATTAAAGCAATGTGTGAGGCCATGTTTGAGGCTCCTTTGGATAGAATAAATTGTATTTTGCTAAGATTTATCTATAGTCCTGAAGCGGATTGGAATTTGTGAAGAGCTTGCATATAATTGTTGATCGACTCTAAGTTTGCTCTAGTCAAAAGAAGTAAGTAATCAACAAAAGATAGGTTGGTTAACCTGATTTTCTTACACTTCATTTGATATTTGAAATCAATGTTAGAGTTCGCTTTAATCTTGATTATGAAGTTAAGAATTTCCATGCATAAGATGAAAAGGAAGGGTGAGAGGGGGTCACCCTACCTAAGCCCTTTTTTAGCTTTGAAATAGGATGAGGGACTGCCATTAATTAAGTTTGAGTAGCTATTAGTTTTCATTCTTTAACCTAATTGATGTATACCTATGGAAACTCGTATGCCTCCATCATCTTCCAAATAAAGTCCCAACTTGTAATATTAAAGGCCTTATGAAAATCAATCTTGATAGTGCAATTGGGAGTGGAGTTTTCTCTTGAATAACCTTTAAAAAGCTCCTGAACAATTAATATATTATCACAAATTTGCTGGTTGCAGATGAATGTTCTGTGATTGTCACTGATGAGAGGAGCTATAGTTGTTCTATTTCAAAGATCTTTGAGATGATTTTATAAAGAAAATTTTTATAGGCCATGGGCTTGAAGTCATGAAGGAGTTTGGAGAAGAGGTTTTTGGTATTAAACATAGTAATGTTTTCTTTATTTCCTTGAGAAGCACCCCTTTGGAAAATAACTCTTTCACTGCATTCTTAACAAAGGTACTTACGATATCCCATGTTTTATATATATATATATAAAAGAACATTCAGTCCATCAGGACTTAGGGCTTTTGTGCCCTCTATCTTGAAAACAACTTCCTCTATTTCCTTTTCCTCAACTTATTTGATGAGTTTACTACAGTCCAACAGTTTTATTTTTTAATTGAGTGCATTGAGGATTGTAGCTGAAGTAGATATATGATTTTGAGCTCCAAGTAAACTGCTGGAGTAGGCTACAGCCTTATCCCTAATATTCTCTAGACTTTAAGGGATCAATACCTTATAATTTGTGATGGATGAGATTCTATTTTTGTTTTTATGAGATAGGATGGAGTTATAGAAAAACTTTGAACATTTATCTCCATACATAAGTCAATTGATTTGATATCTTTGTTAAAGCAAGGAGTTATGATAGCTAACTAAAAGCAACAATGCTAGAGAGCTAGTTTTTCTTTTGCAATAAATGAAGGATCTTATGGGGAAATAGTAAGGAGTTGCTAGATATCAATAAGTTCATTCCTTTCTTTTAATATAACTTTTTTAGTGGAGCCCTGTGAAGTATGTAAAGATTTAAACACTTTCTTGATTGCTTTTGGCTTTTGCACATATATGAACTATTTAATTTACCTAAAAAATTGAACAACACCTGCCTTACAAGCATCAGTAATCCCCATTACATGAATTAAGTAATTGTTAAATCTGAACGGAAAATGGTTGAGGATCTTTTGAAAGATATTCATAACTTTAACAAAGGTGTGGTATAAGTAAAGAAGGTCATGAAATATGGAATAGTTGTTGGGAAATTGTGCAAGCCATTGAGCATTAATCAATGCTCTATCTAGCTTATTTTTAATAAACTAGTGGGAGGATTGTTTATTTAACCAAGTGAACTTGGGGCCAAAAGAATTCAGGTTTGTTACCCTCAGTGTGTCTACATATTGCTTGAAGTCATCTGAGTAGTTTTGAAATTTTCAATTGCCTTGAGCCTCAAATCGATATAAGATGGATTTCAAGTCCCCACATATTAACTAAGGTAAACTGGATGCTTTATGAAAATCAAGGAGATTATTCCAAAGTAGTTTTTTGGAACCCAAAATTACTGGCATTAATAAAGGATGTAAGAATGTCAATTTTCTCACGCATAAAAAAGATTGTAAGATGCATAAGTTGATCAGTAGAGTTTAGGAGCTCTACTTGAATTTCATCAGGCTTGTAGCATAAGATGATTCTACCATTCATATGTTATTAGTGATTACATATGTGTTGCTAACAAGGTCCCCAAATAGATAGTCGAATAAGATTCTCTAGTTTTATTTTTGTTTCAAGTATTCCTAAAATTAGAGGCTTCTACCTATTGACAAAATCCCTTAAAGTTGCCTGCTTACTTGGGCAATTTAATCCTCTAACATTCCACACAATGATGGAATGTTAGAGGATTAAATTGTTAAGTTTATATATGCATATTTTAGGGTGGGTTTCGATTACTTCAAATGTTGATTATTACCTAAACTATAATGACATCCATGGGCATTGATCGATAAAATGATTATTCAACATGTAGTACTTGAATGATAGAAATAGTTAGTGAGAAAATTAAGTTTAACTGTGTAAATTATGTCACTAACTTTTTAACTTTATTTTTTATTTTCTTGAAATCAAATTTGTTTTAACCTTTTATTATCTTTGATTTATGTTACCATTAAGATATTAGTTTGTTTGGAAATGAAAGCTAGAAGAAAACTTGAATGTTTGATTAAAAGTAGCTAAAAAACTATTTTATTCTAACAAGTTTAGATTTATGAAAGGAATCTTATTTTACTTTTATTAGATTGTTTAGAGTTATAAAATCACTTGAAATATACATGAATGGAAGATAGGTGATATTAGAACAAAATTAAGTCATTATTGAAGTATAAGTTTTCTAAGACAAGAGATTTCATATTTGTATGATTTGGTTTCACCATTAAAAATTCCAGCAGTATATATTTAGATGATTATGATTTGTGCCAAAGAAAATTATCTTCAACTTTTGAAAATTGATTATTAGTTTTAAGAATGTGATGCAAGTTTAATTTCTTAGGTTTCAATTTTGTATATGACATAGTGTGTCATAACACTACTCAAAATAACTAGACCTATAAGTATATCATTGGTGAGTCTAGGTCGATCCCATAGAAAGTGTTTATTTAGCTTTTATTATGAAAAGAATCAATGTTTAGGTTATATAGGGGTTGGCTTGAGTTCAAATAAGAAAATAAAAAGAAACTAAATTAACAAAATCAAATTAAAGAAAAAATTTAAAGATGATTACAAATGTTGAATACGTTAGGGATTTGGTCATCGATTCAATCTCGGCCTATACACAATTAAACATACTTCATTGAATTGTTGTTCTCTTACCTCTCCTAGCAACTATTAATCATAGGTTAAAAGGTTGTGTTTAATTAAGAGACACTCGTTGATTAAACCTAGCCATCGAATAGCTTAGGATAAGCTCTCTAGATTTAATTGGACATTCGCATTACGAGTTAGGAAAATAGATTAATCAAGGAAACAAACACATAAACTTAGGTCATTTAACCAAGTTTATGTTATCCTTAATGATTTGAAACCAATTGGAAAAAAAAAATTACTATCTATATCCCTACTGATCTGAAACCATTAGTTCCCACAAATGAATCTTAACATAACAATTACGAATTATATTGAAAATTCTAGCAATATCCAAACAAAACAATTATGGATTGTGTTCAAGTTTATAACAATGGGTTCATACATAAACAATCTAACGATAATGAGAATAAAGATCATCTATACATAAAAACCCAAATCCATAAGCATAGGATAACATAATCAATCCAAAAGAGAGAAAGAATGACAAAAGTAATGAAAAAAAACTTAAATTGGTTCTTCGGCATCGATATCATGTTTGAACCAATATCTGGAAGCTAGCTCTCTATGGCTCTTCAAAGGAATGTAGCTTTGCCCCTTTTCTTCTTCAAAATTGAGAGCTCACACCCAAAATGTTTCTACTAAATGAAAATGAGCTGGCCATTTCTCACGGGTGTGGATAATGGTGTCACACCCATGAGCCACCTTAGTTGAGGCTCACGGGCTGATGACCATGAGCCTCATTTGCATAGGTGTGACATAGGTGTCACGCCTATGCAAATTGAGTTATTTGTCACATCTATGACACCTTTTTGTCACATCTTACGATCGTGACAAATCATGTATCTTCATGAGTTGGTTCAACACTCTTTATGCTCTTCATTTTATGTATTTCTTGTCTTCTCTTGCTATAATCCTTGTTCTTCTTACTCCATGAAGACAAGTGAGTGTGATTATTAAGAAGACGACTCAAATATAGTACTTTTGATTCATTTTTACTCTTTTCCTTCTGAATCATACCTAAAATCAAATATTAACTAAAGTGAATATCTTAAATATTTTATATCATTAATCACTAAGTGTTATGGAATAAATGTATAATCAATTAAGAATATATCAATTTCCTCCACACTTACCTTTTGATCATCCTTGGGCAAAACATCATAATCAAAATCATACACCCAAAACATTTACTCATTTCTCATATTTCCCATGAATATATGTAGTCATAAGCACAGATGAATAACTTTCAAAAACGATAGCAAGAAATCATCATTCAACATTTCTACTCATGAACAATCAAAATTCATCACATTTAGAAATTGAGCAATCTAAAGGTAGACTTGAAAATTGTGTTTAAATAAGATAGATTCACACGTAGACTCAAAAACCATTCATGATCATGACATTTCACATCTTTGTAAATCATTTCATTTCTCCAACACTAAGATTCACATACATAATCATGAATCAAAGGACTTTTCTAAGGCTTTAATATAGGTAAGGGTAAGGTGTGATGTATTTTAGGTATTGTAGTATAAAAGCTATCAAGCTAATGAAGCAAAAGTAACACTCAATAAAACATCAAGCGCACAAGCTAACATCCATTCAAAACTATGTACTATCAGCTCAACAACTATGTTTCACAACTCAAATTTAAGCTCTCATATTGTAAACCACATGAAGCATAACCAATTAGAAGGCATCACTTGTAGAAATCATTCATAAAAATACAATGAAACTATAAAGAGTGATCATTCCAAAACAACATCTACTTAATATGCATCATACTCAAGTCACCCATTCAATATAACTTTAGGAGGAGAAACCAATAATTAACATCTTTTCAAAAAAAATGCATTTCTGCCTTGATACTTTTATTCAAACATTTTTTCTTTTTTTTTTTCGTTTTTCTCCTTTTGTTTTCTATTTTTATTTTATTTTTATTTAAAGATTTGAAAGAAACTACATCGTCCTTAGAATCCATTGACATGACATATTAAAAGAAACTACATTAGCCTTATAATCCATTAACAAGACATGAATTGACATTATAAGAATTATAACCAACTTGGGCATATGCACACCCCCCACACTTGTCCTTTTGTGCATCCACAATTACCAACAATCAATAAATGCTCCATTAGCTTTAGGACTTAGGTAGGACATTTGGTTAGCTTTAAAGAATGTAATGTGTTTAGCACAAAAAGAAAGGTTAACAAAGCTTAAGGGGGCTTAACAAAAAAAAAAGCACATCTATAGGTAGGATATTTGATTAATGTAGCTTATAAAAAAATGTCTATATCATTTTCATGTAATGCAAGTGATAAATTATTTAACCTAGGTTATGATATCCCTACTAATTCAGAACCATTAGTTACCACAAATGAATAAAAAATAAGGATTATATTGTATTCGATTCTAGCCATGGGTTCATAAATAAAAACAATTAAATAGAGAATTCAAATATTTTTACACAATACTCAATTCACTAAACATGAGATAACATAATCAATCCCTAAAGAGAGTAAGAACAAAAAACACAATGAAGAATATGCTTAACCGATTTTGTTGGTGTCGATATCACCTCCGAAACGATGATGGGAAGTCTAGCCCTCCATTTGTCTCCAAATGGATGGAGTTTTGCCCCTTCTACTCATCTTCTCCTAAAACCTCTCTATTGGCTCGTAAAATTTTCCTAAACGAAAAACATTTCATGCCTTTTGGACGTCGAATCTCTTTCTTTTTATAAAGCTAGGTTAAAAAATGTTAAGGTGTCCATCTTCTCACGATTGTAAGAGGGAATCATATTCATTTTTCAATAAATTGGTTTATATATATCTAACTAAATTATGGTATGGTTAATGACACTAAATGGTTTGATTTTTTAATATATTTCATGATTATTATTGAATGGTAATTACGGCTCGCACACCTCAACGTTATGATTTTCTATACTTATAGTACACATTAAGAAGGAGAAGGATGAGAATTACTATGGCATTGTTAGGCTTATTATCATATCTACTAAGGAGGAACACAATGAGAATGATAAAAGAGCCTAATGTGCATAATCCCTTAGTCTGAAGAGCACATCTTAATGGCATGATTATGGAAAGTGGTATTGCTTACATTAAGCAAATATTTTTACATATCCTTGCCTTTGTTGAGAGAATTTAATAATTCAATAATAATTTTCAACATTCAGGAGAGACGTAATTAGATATTTTCATATTGTATTGAGGGCTGTTTTGGAGGTATGGGGATCTATACTTAAAGTCCCTAAAACTATCCCTGAGAGTAGCACCGATGAAAGATGGTGTTGGTTTAAGGTAATAATATTTATTTATGGAGTGTTATTTAGTACAAAATTTACTTTTGGTTGATAATGACTTAATATCATAATTGCATAAGAGCTTTAGCTGATACATATATTAAGGTGAATTTATCAGATAGTGAAAAAAGCTCGATATCATATTAGGAAGAAAGAAATTGCCACAAATGTCTTATGTGTGTGTTTTATGGAAATGAAATTTATATATGTGCTACTTGGTTAGGATGGTTCAACTACTAATGGTAGGGTGCTTCGACATGCATTTTCAAGAAGAAAATGACTAAAATTTCCTTGGAGTAATATAGTTAATGTTATATATCTAAATCATTTTTCTATATATTAAAATCATGTGGTAAATATATTTAACATATTAAGTAATAGGTTAATATTATCCTATTGGTGTTGGATATAGAAATTGTGAGGGATTTCTTGCACGGTAAAGTGATCAGCAAAATCATTTTAATGAATAGAGATCAGGACATCAACCAAATACTTAAGAATATTATTTCAATAATGAAACATTATAAAGCTAGAAATGTTATTGAAAGGACATTTGGATTACTAAAGTTAAGACGTAGAATTTTAAGAAGCCCCTCATCTTGTTCAAGACACTCAAACTGATATCACATTAGCTTGCTATTATGCTAATAATATTATTCATCAACACAAGAGGAAAGATGCACTAGAAGAATAGTTGGAAGCTTTACTAGAAAATATTGACCTTATTACATTGATGATATTAAAACATCTAATCTATAGACTACAAGGAAAGATACTTTAGTAGAGGAAATGTTTGTGCTATAGAGAGAAAAAAGAGGTATTTGGAATTTATTGTTAATAATTTATATAATTTATTTATCTTTTTTCTTGAAATTATTTTTTATTCATGAATATTGTTTATTTCTTTTACATATGTAACATTTTAATTATCTTATTTATTTTCACTTTTTTGTAATTTTTAATTGTATATGTCTTATACATGGAATCTAAAAAAAATAGAAAGAATATGCAATATATACCTTAACAGTAAGTATAAAAAAATGCTTGTTGATATATTTTATGATTTGTAGGCACCATGTGGAAGACATTATAATCATAAGAATGGATACTATGCTGAAATTGGAAAATGCCTTAAAAATAATGCTTGAAATTAATCTTAAAAAAGCCTCATATTGAATCCAAAGTTAAAATTCTAAAGAAGGTACTTGGATACATATTGGATATTAAAAAAAAAAAAAGATAGCAAATTTGGATAGGATGATGAACAAAGATGATGATTGGTGATAAAAACTTTTATATGGGTTGGGAAAAGGCATAATACAAATTTTATCTTTACTATTTATTTTTGTATTATAATTTATTATTTATGCAAATAATTACTTATGACAATCAAATATTAAAAATGATGAAGAATGTATGATTTAAAATAATTCAACATCACCATTTGAACCTAGAAAAAAGACATGGATCCACTCCATGGAGAACTTTTGGATCAAAGGAATAATATAAAAAGATTGGTTGAGTCTAAAATTTGCTTTGTCTTTAAAAGATATTTAAAAAAAAAGAGCATTTACTCTTTGTGTGGATATTATAAGGTAATAAAAAATGCCCAATTCAGGATATTTCTTTATATCCAAATACATATAAACTGTTGTAAGTTTTTTTTTCTTCTATTACCTTTATTAGCTTTATTATATCATTTTCATTCTCAGTTGATCTTAAATCATCTCCGGATGATTAACATGAAAATTTTTATATAAATTCCCATAGTTGTATATACCCTAGCATCTTTAGTGCCAATGTAATCCATCTCTCCACCCTCATATTTAACATTTGGAATAAACTTGAAACATCAACTATTAAACACTCAAACTAATTTATATCAAAACTAGTAGGCATCTTTCATCTAGTACCCATAGCAACATTAAAACAAATTATCCATATTATTAACTAATTATCAATTATTAATCTTAAATGTATAAAGATTAATCCTTAATATATCTAGATAATTAAAAGGGGTTTTAAAGGGTTAGTAATGGGTTTATTTAACTTATTTTAATTTGTGCAAGTTTGATTATAAGTAGCTTTTGAAGTCAATCTTATTACGGGTTTGAAGTTTGCTTCATTAGTTTTATTCGCTACAAATGATGAAAGAGGGTGCAGATGATAATATAAAGCACATAGAAGTTAATAATAACTTAGAAAAACTAGGGATAAAAATAAAAAAGGACCTAAGTACCGCACAATATAATTAACTCTAAGTAAATTAATATGGCTGTCAAAGTCTAAATATAGGTCTTCTACCAAATAACCAAAATTTTTAAATTTAATATAGACTATAATTAACTAATTAAAACAAAATAAAATGAAAAACATAATGTTCTTAATTAGTTTTTTACAAAAACATTAAACCAACGTTTGTAAAATACAATTACAAAATAATATATGGTGACTTCGATATTAGAAAAAAATTGAATAAAGATCTTCTTATTGTATTAATAGTTTGGTCAGTCGTGTTGATTTTAAGGGGTTGTTTAGATTCATCTTTGTTTTTATGTTATGGTTTTTATTTTTCATTTTTAGTTTATATTTTTCTTTCAAATAAAATAAAAAGCATGTTTAATTGCTAATGTCAATGTAGTTATAATTTTGTCATGGATAATAATTACATATTAGATAAAATCTAAAGTTAAATTATTTTTAATTAAATACTTTTATTTTAATATTTTATATATTTTATTATATTAAAGTAAATAATTTAAAATAACTGTTTATTTATATGTTAATATTTGTCTTAAATAAATTTTAAATATTAATTCAAATTGTAGTTGAAATTTATATATTTTGAAGAAATTATAATTATAATTATATTTATTAATAATTATTTAATTTGATTACAAAATTGAAATAAAATTATTAAGTAGAATTAAATTATTCATAATTCATATTAATAGTTAATTAGTCAATTAAATATATAATATTAAATTAAATTATTCATAATTTTCGTTAATAATGAATATATTAAATAATTAAATAGTATATATTTGACAGTAAATTATATATTTTAAAAGCAAAAATACAAAACAAAGTTTAGATTTTCGTAATTTTTGAAAACTGAAATAAATCAAAACTAAAAACAAAGATTATAAAACTCAAACAAATAAGACTTTATTACTAAATTTGAAAACAATAACAAAAAGTCAAAAATAAAATTAGAAACAAAAAAAACCCAGGTAAGCTCTAATGCACCTTGGTGAGTTTGGCACTTGTAGGTATGATTTGTGGTTCCACAATATCTTTATTCTCTATATATACGTAGAAATTGACCAGGACTTCCCGGTTGACCAACCCCTTCTCCTTTTCTCGATGATATAGATGGACGTTAGTGGAATTTTCTCACCTCAGTACGGCCTGACCTACCCTCCTTAGTCGTGCGTCTCTGATCCAATGCCAAAAATTTCCAAAGCAAAGATAATCATAATCATACATCCCATTACGTTACATTCTAGAATTGACCTACCCGCCTTAGTCGTGCGTCCAATCCAATATAAAAAATTTCCAAAGCCAAGATAATTATACATTTTGGTTTGGTCGTCTCCCTCATCGGTTAGGTATTGTCCCGTTTAGTCACACCCACATTTCGTAGGGGGGACTGCTCATCCCGTGGGGACAGCGAGAGTCGAACCTGTGACCTCAGGGTTTTGTTGGGTGTATGACTCACGCCTCACACCACTGAGTTACGTAGCTCAGTGGTGTGCGTAACTCAGTAGTGTGAGGCGTGGGTCTTGCACCCAACAAAGCCCTGAAGTCACATGTTCGACTCCCCACGAAGGAAGGGCTAAATCTAGAACCCGACGTGACCAAAGGGGGACAAAATCCTAATAGTACGGGCCTACCCAAACCACATTCCATTACATTACATTCTAGGTTTGAAAACTATTTTGTTGGGCCTTCCTTTGTGTCCCTCCTTCATCCTCAAGAAACTATATTGTAAATGTAAAAATAATAATGTCATGTCTGCAAATAACGAACATTCTTGTAAGTATAAATTAATGTAATCATGTATCATTGTGTGCTAGCTAATTATTCTAGGGTATTGCAATATGTTGCTCATGATACATACCTCTAAGAAGATAATATAGACAAATTTTAAAAGGAAGCTAACTGGTAACAGCCGCCCTCGAAAAGTCATGTACCTTTGAACATAGTAGTTTTGGTTGTTGAAGTTCTGATTCATCCCTTTCTTTCCTGCAGCCTGCAAAACTTAGTTTGTTTGAAAAATGTTAAAATTCCCATTGGAAAGGTTTCCGTATATAATTAGGCAGCTTTTGTCGACATGTTAATCTCAGATAGACCCCACCCCACCTAAATAGAGTAGCACAAGTGAGAGCCCCCTCCTTGAAAAAGCCAAAAGCCAAAACCTTTGTGATAGATACAGGCACTAACAACACCACCACCAACTTGTCAATATCAAATAGCAACCCACCTTAAAAAGCTTTCATTGCCTTCCCCTTCTCTACACTCAGCTAGAATCTTAACACACTTCCCACATCCCACACCAAGGGGCTCTTATCTCGCAGATGTGGCGATCGTTGGCGAGACTTGGATTGAACATGAGAAATATTAGGAAAAGCCCCAGAGTTGCGGATGAAAGCATGTTCAGAGGCATGAACATGATTAATGGGACTGAATATCCAACCCTGGTGCGTGACATGGACAGGCCACATAGATGGAATGCCTTTTCTGCCATAATTAGCATCGTTCTGGCACCAATTTCGATCCTTTCTTGCTTTTCTCAGCCTCATGTAAACGGGGCAGATGGCCTCTGGCTGTCTGGAGAGTTTGAGCAGCTATCAGAGATGAACCATCTCATGGTTAACGACAGCATGCGCTATGCCATCCTCATGTAAATTTTATGTAAGTAAAGCACTCATGGAGTGAGCAGTTGGGAAATTTTGATCCTATCTTGTCTAAGTTTCTTGAACTTGTTGGATATATATTTTCGATTAATATCGATCTCGGTTGTGGATTGCTATCCGGTTTTGTCTTGCTCATATATCTGCCAGTTCTTCTGGTAGCTAGGCTTCAAGTTCAGAAGTACCAACAAGCGACTAGGCTCTAGTGATGAGTTCGATTTTAATTACAAGCCTTTGTATTGCATGTCTTGTTTGAGAATCACAAGCTTTCCATCGTATTTGTTGATTTCTTTGAAGTAGTGCAGTGAATTCAATTAGATTTTTTTAAAAATAGGGTTACAGTGTCAATTCAGAATAGGAAAAAGCGTAAAGCAGGTTGAAACTCGGTGGGGTTTTTATGTTCACTCTTTGAATGAAAATTATTGATTTATTTATACATCACCAGGTACATCTGTATTCTGGAATCAAAAATCCTTGGTGCATGTATTGAAGCATATTTACTGATTGAATTTCCAGGAACCGTAAAATATAGGATGGATTGACATGAGGAGGACATATGTTGGTGGGCATAATGTATACTCCACTGTTAAGTCTATAAAAATATGCAGTAGTCTTCTCTGCAGCATATGTAGGTCTTGTCATTAGCAACCAAAAAGCATGATATTCTTTAAGCAAACCTTATTTGTTTCCTGTAAAGACATCGGAATAAGTTCCACTAAGAACGTATTACAAGCCTCCGCTTTATCAAACAAGAGCTATCCTTCCAAGCCACCGCATTGATTCCTCCAATTTTATTAGCCGACGGTTTGTTTGGTTTCTTATCGTTGTCTATTTTTCCTAAGCATACACGTATATGCTTTGATAACCCACCTCATTCACCGAAGTTTGATTAACGTCGGTGGTAATCATGAGAGAGGAGCTAATGACAAATGAGATAGTGTGAGGTGTTATAAAATGAAGGGAAGAGGCCAAGAAATTAAGAAAAAGAGCATGATGCGGTTGGGTTAATGTCCACATTTTGTGCGACATAGTCAAAAAGTGATGGTAATGGTAACGGGAATGGGTAGTAGGATTAGTGCTCGTGAACCTTACCCTTCCAATTTTAGTGGCTTGAACAATTGTTTCCTTGGGGTTGGGGACATTGAATGATGAATCTCCCCTGTTCTATTTCTCACCGCTTAAAACACTAATCATTGGCCTCAGGTTGAGGATGATATAATGGTCGCCAAACTGGACGATGAGCCTTGCCTTTTATTTTTAATGCCATCGAAATATACTTATTATGCACCTATTTCTAATAATTGAAAAAATGAAAATATTTTGAATAGACTAATTTTTATTTTTATTTTTTATTCAATTAACGTTAATAACTTTCGTAGTAAAAAATCAATCAATCAGATTTTATTAATTAATCGATTTTTTTAAATTAAAATAAATCAATTTATTTTCATTCAACCGTCTCTTTTCAATTAGACTTCAAATTCTTTGATAAGTAAAGACAATTTTCTTTAATTATATTTTAAAATCTTTAATTTTATTTAATCTTTAATTAGTTTTATGATGTTTTAATACCCGTTGAACTTTTTAAACCTTAAATCTATTGTTTTACTCATTTAATTTTTATCTTTATTCAAACAATACATTTATTTAGAGGATCGACTTTAAATTGAATTAAGGTAAGGTAAATATCTATATTGTTTGAAGTTAAATTTATTTAACTTAATAAAGTTAAATTAACTTTATTAAGTTAAATAAAGTCAAATTATTTATTTAAATGATCAAATTAACACTTTGTATGTCAATGTAGATGCATATCTAAACTTATAATAATACAATCAATTGAATCCAATATTTCATAAACTAATAAACCATTTTCAAAGCAATATAAAAAGTATAAGGTAAATGTATAGAGGCTTGATCTCTCAAAAGCTTACATCTAATGTTAAACTTCTCTATAATTTCGTTTGTGTGACGAATCTCACTTTCAATAATTGGAAAGAATTATTACAACAATTCCAACAAACTTAATGCATCTTGAAACTACTATTTTAAACACATTAAATTAGCAAAATACAAAATTAAACTCAAGTTGATGATGCAACGAGATAAGATAGCTACTTAAGATTTGTAACAAAGACAAGCTTTACGACTCAGTTCTCACAATATTATCACTAGATTCAATACAAAGCAATTATTAATAACCCTGTATGGCAACCTTTTCAAAAGAATAATTCATCTATTGCTTGAACTTCAATTAATCAAAATTTGCAAACTTTAGTATTAATAGTAAAAATATAGTTAACCAACAAAAAATCTGACCAACTGCATTTGATCAGCCGAATTTCCTAAGTTGATTGAATTCTAAATTTCTATATTCAAACCCTAATGGCTAAGCGCGATTATTTATTTTAAAAATTATAAATAAAAATGGCATCTTTTTTTCTACAATTTTCAGCTTCAAGCCAGTTTAGACCGGGTGAGGCTCGAGCTTGGTTTTAGTTCTAGTTTGGATGAGGGTCGACCAAACAATCAGATTTAGCTAAACTGAAAAAGAGGTGAGATTTGGGAAAATGAACGAAGCGTGAGAATTCATAGTCAGGTTAGCAAGCTAAAGGTGAAGAGGGTGAGATCATTTCAAAAAAATGACGTCGTTTACTTTTGTGATTAAACGACGTTGTTTTATTAATCATGATTTATTTTGTTAACTACCACTGACAAGTGCTAATAATAACGGTATCTAGTACGTGGCATGCCACATCAACAAATATAACAAAGAAATTAATTTCAGGCTAGAATTGAAAAAATAAAAATTTGAGCATTTTATTGTCATTTTAAAGTTTGGGTTATACTTACAAAATTGACCAAAATTTGAGATTTTTTTGTAATTAACCCTTTAAAAATTAAAAATAAAAATGATGTCTTTTTTTTCTAAAATTCTCAACTTTAAGTCGATTTAGATCAAATCAGGCCCGAGCTTATTTGCCATATCGAAAGGGGTTGGTTTTAGTTTTAGTTTTAGTTTAGGTTTAGATCTTTCAGTTGGATCTTTCAAGAACTAGGTCAATTTTCCTAATTATTTTAAAAATTAAGGTTTAAGTTTTGGTTCTTCCAAACTTTGAACTTCAACCCTTTCTTTTTCATTTTTTAAAAATGGATCCTACTTTTCTAAGCCTGACAAAACTTCTATACAATTTACAATATTAAACCAATTATCAAATAAAGTTTATATCTATCCTATTTCACCTTTCTTTTTATTTTTTTGACCTTCTTTGTTGGACCCCGTTCCCGGAGCCCAACTCCGGATCATGTAACATGAAACTTAGTCGTTTTACCTTGTAGGGTTTATTCCATTTAACCCTAATTAGCCGTCATATTTTTTTTTGAACTATTAACATTATGAAATTCTTAATAGACATGAATCATACCTTGTTCATATTCTATCATCTCAAATTTCACTTGCAACATCTTCAATGTCGGGCCCATTCAAAACATGTCTCATGCTTGAATTCAACTTGCTTACTTGTGGTCTAAATGGGAAAGACTTGGAGAACTCAATATTCAATTGACTTCTTCCTAGTATCATGGTACAAATCCCTTGTTTAATTTGGCACAAGAAATACCTTAATTGGAGTTTTACAACTCAAGATGTGCTTAAAAATCCAAAGTTCGTTCATAATCGGATCATACTCTCTTTACCGACCACTTACTTGCATTAAAGCAAAGTTCTTCAATTTAACTCCAAATGACACAATTTCTTATGGGTAGGTGCCTACATGTCTCATAAATCCATGGCTCAAAAATCACTTCATTTGGAGTCCTATAGCTCATGATATAGTCGATAAACCATAACGTGTACAAAACCCTCATCATGCTTCCTTAGCCGACCTCCTACTTGATACAATACAAAATTGCTCAAATCAACTCCAATTGCTATAAAATTTTATGGAGAGGTACCTATATGTCTCATGAAGCTATGGTTAAAAATTCACCTCATTTGGAGGTCGGGTGAGTGAGTTATGACCAAAACAGTCACCTATGTTCATAACCCGGATCAAATCTGACATACTTTGGTAGAATCGTCATAACTTTTGCTACAGAGATCGTATGGACTTGATCTTTATATCAATCAATATCTACTCATCCTAATCTACAACTCATATTAGAGGCAAAATTTTGAAATTCGGACTCTAATAGCCTCGCTCCCGCGAGCAAAGTTTGGTCGCGCCCGCGAGGAGTAGTTGGACAGAAAGTTCATTCGGAGAAAACGCATGCTCGCGCCCGCGAGCTTGGAAGCTCGCTCCCGCGAGGGCTTGTTGTCCAGAACTCCAATTTTACTTCCAATGCCTCTCAAACCTTCCCCCATGCAATCCCAACTTACCCCTAAACCATATAACACTTCTAAACTCCTTAAAACCTACCCGAAACTATGCCGAAACACTTCATAAACATGGATCATCCTATTTGAATCATCCATTCACAATTCATTCTCAAACATCAATGAATCAACCCACAATCCTAAGCCAACATTCAAATCTCATTCTCACCTTCAATTGCACATGCATAACCATCAATCCCAACCTAACAACATTTACCTATCTATATGATATTCATGCCAATCTCATGCATCATTTCAAAGGATCAAAAGCCATACACTCAAACATTATGCATTAGGGTTTATAATTCACTTTTGAATCATAATTCATTCATTCCATCTTCATCAAATCATGTCATATTACATACAATGCTTTAGTGGGCATTTTAAGCCCAAATACATGATAGTTCAAAATACATCATCATTCTCAAAATGCAACTAAAGCATTGATGTTACAAAAATGATTTCAAATTCAAAAACAACAAAAGAAACTTCTTGGAGTATGCCTTAAGCCCGCTCCTCGGGATCCTGCTCATTTCCTGAAATTGGTGGGGGTGAGCTAATGCTCCGTAGGTAACACATTTACGTTTA
>JANJEY010000009.1:4524464-4534913 GCA_024703695.1 Erythroxylum cataractarum
CAAGTTTTAAGTTGACAGACATCATTAACAAATTTAAGGAAAGAACAAAGTCTTAGGTGAAGAAAATTCAAAAAGTCGATAAAAAATGATTACTTAATAAAGTGAGAGCAAAAAGTAGGAAAAATAAAGAAAAAAATGCCCTTGGATAATTTAAAAGGTAACATGGGAAAAAAAAAAGGATGGGATAATGGAGGAAACAAGGAAGAAGAAGAGAAGGTTAGTAGGAGAGAATATAGTGCAGGTGAGTAGGAGATAAGAGACAGATAAGGCAAGGAAGCCATAGTTGTGAAAATAAGAACTAGTGAGAAGGCCAAGAACTTTCTTACTTTAACCATTAGTATTTAAGAATTAATTTTTATTTTAAAGATACGAAACACCTTAAAAGAATCTATTTAGAAAATCTTGAATCCTTTAAAGAAAAATTCTTTTTTCAACCTAGCATTGTTTAATAAATCCATTTTTGAAAAATACTCCTTTTATATTATGGCTTATGGTATAACATAAGTTGAGTACTAGGAATAATATTATAAACCATCGTTATCCTAAACTTTATTCACTATAAAACATTTAGGATGAAACTCAATACCATATTTTCTTAAATTTTTGGCACATCAAGAAATTTGGAATCAATTCTTTGATATTTTTTGGTTGATAGTTTATAATAGAAATTGTACTAATTTAGTAAATTGGACAGGGAAAACCAATGTAACTAGAAACGATGACATAACAATTCTTAAAGTTTCCTTTGCTTACTAGATATAACTAATATCAAAACAAAGAAATAAAACGATCCTTAGTCAACAAGATGAATTCATGTAAACACTAATCTATCTTCTAAAAACCTATATTAAGGAGGCTAATAATGTAAAAATCAAGGAATTTAAAGGTTACTTTCTTAAAATCAATTGGGTTGTGAAGGTTGTCAAATTTTCATTTTCTTACTTAATACACATAATATAGGAAGAGAAATAAAATAATCCACAACTAGTAAGGTTAATCCCTGTAAGGACTGACTTAGTTTCTAGAAACCTATTCCAGGGATGTTGATAGATTAGAAGAAATCAATGCATTTGAACGTCACCTTCTTCCAAACAATTAGGTTGTGGAGGTCATTAAAGGCTTAGATCCTTCACCTTAACCCTTATATTGATTATTATATTGATGTAGAAGTAGATGTTGCTGCTCAAAAGATGGATAAAAAAATCGCTTACGTAGGGATAATCCTTGATATGAGGTATCTCACATTTGATTGTACTTATAACTATAGTATGATCTTACTACTAGTTTCATAAAACCAATATTGATATTTGTGGAAAGGACTGTCTTAGATATAGGCACTTTTTCCTCTGATTAAGGCATGTCTAATCAATTCTTAAGAGGTCATTCCCAAAATATAGTTCATTAAATTTTAAATAAAATTGTTAATTTCTACCAAAAAGTTTTTATCTTACTTTACTCAAACAATGTATTCAATTTTCAATTTCTTTTAAAAAAATTTACATATATTTTTTAAGAAAATGATAATGAATTAAGCTATAAAAGTTAAGCAAGAGTTAAAAAAAAGAGCTACAAAGAGCTGTATGTGAGATAACCAAGCAAAGTAAAGGCTATAAAGTATTTTTAGGTTTAACCTTCTTCAGACATTAGGTAAACTACACATTTTACATCCAAGTACAATAATCTACATTCTGAAATTTGGACTTATATAAACAAATATAGCTTCTGATATACATAATAATTTTGTTTTCGAATTATTCCTTTATTAGTGTTTTATTTTGAAAATTTTGAGCATTCTCTTATTCTAAATGGATTTAATAAGAAAGGACTTAGCTAGGTAGAAAAACAAGTTAATTGTAGTCTAAGGGTGCTTAATTGCACCACATTATATCTTTATAAAGTTCCAATCTTCTAGAGCATTCTGAACGTGACATTTATGTAGCACAAAACCCTATATAGTGGTGACAAAAACACATTGAAATAATAGGTGATCATTGCTTTCCTCAACACTTTGATAGAGAATGCATCAGTTAAGAATTTTAAGGAACTTCTTTAGTTTGTCCATAGTTGGCAATTTATCACTCATAGCTAACATAACGTGATAAGGCTTTAGCATGAAGATGCTTAAACCAAGTAACTTGAGTCTAAGGCATTTTGTTGTTGTGATTGTAAAGGATCTTTCTATAAGAATAATTTGTGAATTTTCCATTTCTAGAATGTTTCCAAATTATAAAATCTTCCCCTCCAAGTAGGCTAGTTTGATTAATCTCTTCACAAAGAGATGTAGAAATAGAACTTTATGTGAAAATCTATTTGTCAACTAGTGCTTCAGCAACTATCGCTCTCATACCAATAATAGACTGGATACCTTCCATTTCTTATAAATTATATAAAGGACCACAAGAAAGTCAATTGTCAAAAAAAAGCTAATTTGTTTAGCATCTTTAATAAGGTAGACAAACTCATTCCTCAATAGATCCCTAATTCTTATAATAGCTTTCAAAGTTGAAATGGAGGATGTTGTGATCTTTGTAATCTATATGTTTTTGTTACTTAAGTAAATTTCATGAATTTATTTAATAGCCTTTTGGACAGCAAAACATTGTTCATCAACTTAAGAGATATAATCCCTGTACCTCTTTAACTAGATAGCTTACTAAAAAATTTTAAGGCTTTTATAAGAGCAAATATAAAAGTCTGATCAACCTTAAAGGGGAGTATAAGGTCATCTATAAAACAAAGATTCGTGATATGTTAATGTTTGCACCTGAAGTGAAACTTGAAGGTGTAATATCATGTCTCCTAAATTATTGAGGGTTAGAGGTTTAGAAGATTAAGTGCATGCATATTGTATTAATCAATTGACATATTTCAGGATGCTTAGATATGATTTTGATAAATTCAAATTAAATTAGAAATTGATGGATTTAATTTAGTGATTTAGAGTTAATTATTAAAAATCAAAAGTTTAAGGAGTCAATGTGTAAATTGGCTTAGTAAAATTACTAAATAGTAAAATTGGAGACAAGTGGCACTTTATATTTATGAAAAGTGTCCCTTTATATTTGTGACAAATGACACTTTAAACTTGTGACATGTGGAGCTTTAGAATGGTGACATATGGAGCTTTACAAATGGTCACATACATAGCCTTACAATTGGTGACACGTGTAGCCTTACAAATAGTGACATATAGAGGATTAAATGTGTGACATGTGGAGCCTAAAGTTAGTAACACATAGACCAATATAAGAATAACACATGAACAATAGAAGAATAACACATGGACTAATAGAATGGTGACATATGGATTAATTTGACTTTCTTTGAACCTTCTAAAGAAAATAGATGTAAAAGGAAACATAAGGAAGAGTGAAGGTCTTCCATGAGGTTTGAACAGGGAGAAAAAAAATGAGAGAGAGAAGGAAAGAAAAAGGGGAAGCGAATAAGAGAAGGAAAGTAGTTACCAAGGTAAGTCGAAATTATAGTTTTAATTTCATCTTCCTCTTTCGATCTATTTTACATATCTTTAGAGCATGAATTTGGAGAAAATCAAAGAAAAAAAGTTGTAGATATAGTTTTAACTTAACCTCTGATAAAATAGTGACTAAAGCTTGAATTATGCTTGTTTCCCTAATACTGCTTGTGATAGACTCCTGTGCAGGAACCTTATATTATTTCTTAATTTTTTAGGGCTTTAGAACTCAAGTTAGTCAAAGTATAAAACATGAAAAACAATTATTGATGTCTTATTAATTCTTCTGTGAAATGGCTTGGCTAGAAGTTGTCTTGATAATGATTTATTGTTATTTGAGCATTGGTTGCTAACCTGTTTTTTACCAAAAAACAAGATAGAATTTAGATGGGGATTATATTCTAAAGGGACATGCTTTTCAAGTCATCATCACACCCAGTCCGAAGTCCTATAATAAAGCAGGGTTTGGGGAGGTCTGATAGTACGCAACCTTATCCCCACATAGTACAAAGGTTGTTTCCGGTACACCCACGTGCAGATATGACAATAAAAGAATGATGCAAGTTAAAGAGTAAATAAGTAAAACTGGAATGCTAAATAATTATGTAAATAAAATTGCAATAAATACATAAATAAATAAAATATAACTTAACTTTTTAAAAATAATATATATTTTAAAACTAAAACTAAAATATAAGGAAATATATCATCTCTTTATTTGTAGAAAAGTACCAATACTCAGATGATAAGAGAGCAATAAAACATCAAAGAACTACAGAAAAGCACCAGTACCTAGATGATAAGAGAGCAATAAATCATTAAAGAACTCAACTTTGGCTCAAAAAAATCATGTAGAATATAAAACTTCTAAAACCATAAGATCATTAAGCATAAAAATTTAATCTTAATATAAACCCAACATTATCATATGCAAAGAGATCAACATAATGAAATCCAGAAAGCATTAAACGCTAAATCAAACAAAGAAGATAATATCAAAAGCAAAAAACCATAAAGAACATAAATTTGAAAAAACTCAACAAAAATTCGAAAACACCAAAGCAGAAGAGATTGATTAATCAAAAACCATACTCGAAGAGAGGAAGCTGCGAAGAAGGAAGAGAGAGTGAGAGCACCAAGAAAGAGGGAGAGAAATGTTTGCATACCTCTTATTCAATCCTAAAAAGAATCGCCTATTTACATAGCTTGTCGAAGAAGAGGGCAAAACCTTCATAAAAAAAGGGGCCAGAGGATTGGCAAAGATCTCATGCTCCTTCATCATATAATGGAAGCCTAGTTTCAGGGGACACAAGAATAATGATATTTAGATTTTTGTAGAGATAGTTATAATTAAAAAAAGATAGCTTGTTTCTAAAGGGACATTAGGAAGAAAAGGATATAAAACATTGCACTTAAGGATTGCGTACGTATTCTCGCTATTCATTATCAGTGGCCAATTTTATAAGCATGTCTAATAGGCACTCAGAGTGATTGTCAATACCTGGATATTATTGGGACATCGAGGCAATAACTCATTTTAGTTTTCTATGAGTTAACTTAGATGTTTGTCACTATAATTGATTTATTTTTGGTTAAATTTTAGTTAATAAATTGTTATTTATATGATTGTTATAATTTCAGACATTGTTGGTCTGAGGAGTTTGATATTTCAAGATTGTATATGGAAGTGTTTTCAAATTGAATTTCAACTGCTGATTAGATGATCATAAATGCTTCTTTGATCCAAATTGAATGTGAATTTTGGATAATTAGTTACACTGATGAAAGCAAACGATGAGTGAGATGATTCGTATCATTTCATTTGAAATTCGTGATGAGATAATAGGAGTTGTGATCAAAATGACCAACATGCAGACATTCAGGGCGAAATGCTCATAATCAGGGCCTAAGGCTCATAATATGAAATTTGGGCTCAATGCTCATAATTTGAAATCATGGCTTAAAGTTTGTAATGTGATCAGGGCTATAATGCTCGTAAAGCTAGCCAATAGAAAATTTTTTGAAAGTCGGGGTCTGAATTGGCATATTTGATCACAATAAAAAGAAAGAAGAAATAAAGCATATGTGCATTTGCATTTGCATTTGAATTAGCATTTTTGCACATATGATATGTTGTAATTGAATCAAAATATTGCAATACATCTGGATATCATTGATAGTGTGATGTGGTGATTAGAACTGTTCTATATGATATGATTGTTGATGTGTGATAATATGTTGCTAGAACTGTCCTCTATGATATGACTTACATGAGTGCATCGATGATAGTTCACTCACTGAGTTCACAAATTCATCAAAATTGCAATGTTGTTTTTAGGTTCAGGAGAGATTTAGCTAGTCTAGTTGAAGTATAAGTTTTTCATTTGGACATGGAGTAGTGGTCAAGATCAATTGTACTTGCAGATGTCTCTAGTTATTTTGCATCAATAATAACATTGCCACATTATCTTGTTGATATCAAACTTTCTTTTGTCTTTTGAATGTTACACAAATTGAGATATACCATCGGTCTCTACTTGGTGTATGTTTTGGGTATTAAATATAATGCTAAGATTTATGAAATGTTTTGATACACACACACAGATATATATATCAAAACATAATATCATATAGTACAAAGGCATTTTAATTAACAAATTGCCAAAGTTTGACCTTACTTTCAAAAATACCTTCTATACCTATATATAGCCTCAAATATCCTCTAATATGCTCGAGAATATGCTCTATTGGAGTGGTATGTTATAGAAGGCCTTTGTTCTCTTCACAATTCTCTTTAGGGTTCTAGTGAAGAATTTCATAACGAGAACAAACATATAAGGAGATATGAGATCTCCTTTTCTAATTCTTTTAAAGCTTTTGAAAAATTCAATAGGTTAACCATTCACTAAGATTTTAAAAGAAAGAGTAGTGATGCATGGTGAGATCCACTAAATAAAAATTGCAGGAAATTTTAAGTCGTAAATGGTGTTAGAATGAATTCTCAATTTATACTATCATAAGCCTTATTTAAATCTATTTTTATAATGCAATTCTTGCTTCCTCTTATGTTAGAATAGGTTATAACAAGTTCTTGCATTAACAAAATATTATCACATGTAATTCTTCCTAGTACATAGGCCCTCTGGGAAAGGTCAATATACTTTTGAAGAACTTCTTTTAACCTTTAAGATAAGATCTTGGAAGTGATTTTATATACTGTATTATAGCGAGAATGGGTCGAAAGTCGCTCACACTCTTAGGAATGAGGGTCAAAAAGATGCTATTGATTTCATATAATCTTTGTCCTTTGTTGAAAAATTCTAAAATAGCATCAATCATAATATTCTTAGTCAAGTTCCAAGATTTATTAAAGAAATAAGGGATAAAGACATCATGACTAGGTGCCTTGCGAGGATTCAGAGATTTTAAGGAGTTTTCTATCTCTTGAATAGTGATAGGCTTGCTTAATACTTTTTATTCCTGTTGAATAATATGATCCTGCATAAGTTCTTTCAGAATTGACTAAGATGAGGTAGAATTAGTATGAGCTATCAAGTTTTTTAGAAATAATTAAAAGCTTTTTGGAGAAACAGGTGTTGATAATTTAGTCCCTAATTGTTTAGATGCAAAGAAATGATCATGTTGATGTTTTTCCTAGAAATAATAGCTTTATGAAAGAAAGCTGTGTTTTTATCCCTCTTTTATCCATTCTACCCTAAATCTTTGCTTCATCAGTGAGTGATCATAGGTTAGTGCACTGGAGAGTTGTTGCATAGCTATCCTTTTTCTTATTCTAGAGGTCAGCTAAGGTAGTAACATTTTGTAGCTCATTTTAAATTATCTCAAGAGAAACTCTAGTAGTGTTAAAGAGATGATGATTATTGTCTATGTTGTTTAAAAAAAACAGTTTCATCTCTTATTTAATAAGTGAAATCTTCCTAGCATATACAAATTGTTTGGAGCCACAGATGGAGAAATTTAAATCTTTGAATATACAAACCTCAATCTTAGCTAAATTAGCTAGAAAGTCATTGAATCCAAAAGGGAAAAGAGGTCTTACAGAACCACGATGAGTGATAATAGCAGAACAGTCTGAAAGAATTTGGTTGTGAAAGTAAAGAAACTTCTTAGTAAGTAGTAAACTATAAATTATTTGAAATGCTTTTGTCACTTTTTTTCCTAATAAAGTTATCCCTTATTTGTATATTACACCAAGTATATCAAATTCCTCTATAAGGTAAGTTAGATAATTAAATATCAAACACACATTGTGTCAAATCAAAGCAAGGATTACCTATAGATGTGACACCTTTTGTCTCTTCTGGATTGGTAAAAAAATTAAAGTTAACATCAACTAGCCTAGGAAGAGAAGATGCATCTGTCAGTGATCTAAGCTGATTCTACAAAATGGATCTTTGGTATGCACTAACGTGAGCATAAACAAATGATATAAGGATTGACATACTTAAATTCTTATTATAAACCTCTAGATGAATCAATTAGTCTAAGGCGAAATTTGTGGTAACGTTAGCAACAAAAAAGTCATACATAACCATCATTCTACCATTTGGATGACGAACATGATTAGAGATCAGATCACAATGCATTGAAAAAAAATGAAAAAGGTTGCAATTGTGGTATTAATTCGATTCTCCAAAATTCCTATTAAATTTTCTTTACTTTGAGCTAAAAAACTCATAACCAAATGTTTTTTATGAGGGACATTAGCTCCTCTAATGTTCCAAGTTAAAATAATCATAATTTTGACTCCCCAACTCTGGCCTTCTTCTTCCTACTTAATCTCCTTTTAAATACATGTTCAAATTCCTTAGCCTAGTTAGTAAGTCTTCTTAAATTGACTTCCTTAATTATATCTTGCTCATATGCTATTATTCTCAATGAGTATTACTTTTTTGCTATGTTTTTCACTCGCACTAAAGAGGTCTTCAACGTTTCAGAGTTGTCATGATCAGTGACATCCACAGATTATGCTACTATAGTATACTCATCTATGGAGAGTCTTATGACCTCCTAATAATCTCCAATATTAAAGGTTTTGTCAGTTGGTTTCCAAATTTTCTTAGTAGTGAAATATAGTTTCCAAGCATTTGAGACTCTTAATTTATCTTCATATGGTTCTAAGGTTTCATCCAATCGAATGATGGGGATGCATTCAAGCAAATCAGCCATAGAAGATACTAAAATACATATTATAGAAAGTTGGATTTGAGCATGATCTATGCAGATAGGCTTACCAATGAAGCTTACAATGTGACTAAGTCTAGTGTTAGTCTAATAATCAGGTGGAACTTTATAAACGTAGATCCACAGTGGAATATACTTTTGCTTAATTTCTTCCATCCTTATTTTAGGTCTTTAAATTTGTAGAAATAGGGGCTTGTTGTGTACATGCCATGGTCCCACCTAAACGACCTTTTTGAAATCATCCATAATGGAAAATTAAAAAAAAACACGTAATTAGTATTTATGAGGATATCTTGCAGTAGCAGGGATTTCAAATTATTTATAAACCATTTCTTCATTACAAGGAATGCCACTCTCCTATCAATGAAGAAACCAAGAAATGTAAAGTTCCACTTACTAACTCTAGCTCTAAAAACTTTTGGGGTAGGGGGAGAATCTTGGAATATGAGGAAACAGAGAGAGGATATTAGTTGTGCTTCAGTTCAAGTATCCACTTACCTATAACTTGAACCTACCACCTTCTAAAAGGCACAAAGTTTTTTCCATTTAGGTTTGAAGGGGAGTGTTAAAGAGAATTAGAAGGAGGTAAAGAAGCTTGAGGTACTAGAGATTTTAAACTCAAAGGTGGGAAATTGACTGTGCCTAACAAGGGAGGGTAAAGCCTAGTGGATAAAACTGACATAAGGAGGTACAAAGAAGCATGAAGGAACTGACACAAGAGAGGAATCAAAAGGAGAGAAAATATGGATCAATGAGGCAACAAGGATGAAGTATAATGAAAGAAGCTAAATAAGAAGATAAAGAAAACAATAAGAAGCACAACAAATAGGTAGCACCAGAATGAAAGATTACAAAGTATCCATGGAAATTGACTAAGCAAGATGAACAGTGAACTTAACATAGTGAACAACATCAAATAGCAAACCATAGTTACTTTTTGATTTTTCATACTTTTTCCCCATAAGCATAATATAATTTTTATAAACTATTAACATTATTTTTTTAAAAGTATGTTCATTAAAAAAACATGTTTATATACAGAAAGATTATTAGTTTGTCATATCAAAACCTTTTTTCAATATTAGTTATGCATGCAAAAATTTCATAATTTTTAACATTAGAAATGGTTGTAAAATTTTATGGTTTTAAAAAAATTATTTATTAGCAACTGATTGATATTTGAGACTTAATATATTAAGGTACTTCATAAACATATTATTTCATCATATTTTGATCTAGTTTGTAGTGAAAATAAATTTTGATGGCAAAAAAGTTTATAAAATTTTCATTAATAAATTTTTACATATAAAAATTTTAAAAGGAAAAATACCTTGTTAATTATTCATTAGTAAAGCACAACAATATTTTTGAGTTACGTAAACAAAGTTTTCATAGTTACTACTTTGAAATTGTTCCAACTTAATATGAATCTAACACAAAAATCATGTACATCATTCTTGTTGGGACTATAACAAATCTTAAATTCACCAAAAGTATTCAACATTCAATGCTTTGTAAAGTTCATAATACGTAATTGTTGAACATAAATAATGTTGTTATTTTTTTGATGTAGTATCAAAAAGAAATATGTTTGGTTAATAAAATTTTATAGTATATTATTTGAAAAATATTTTTTTACATAAATTAATTAATCATTATAAATTTCTGTATAGTTAAATGGTTTTAACAAAAAAATTTATAGGTATTTGATTTATATATGAGACGTTATAGATAAGGTAATTTAGATGCATATTCTTTTATGATAATTTTGT
>JANJEY010000009.1:4578273-4588987 GCA_024703695.1 Erythroxylum cataractarum
TCTGCAATCTTCAACTGATAGTAACCAGATCGCAGATCTAACTTGGTGAATACCTGAGCTCCCTGCAACTGATCAAATAAGTCATCAATCCTAGGCAGTGGGTACTTATTCTTTACTGTCACCCGATTCAGCTGCCTATAATCGATGCACAACCTCAAAGTCCCATCCTTTTTCTTCACAAACAGAACTGGAGCTCCCCATGGTGAGACACTGGGTGCTTTCATTTGCACATATCTTGCACGCTTTTACCTGTGCCTGTCCAATTGCAAGTTTTCTAACAAAAGATGTTAACTCATCTAAATGATGTTCGATAGATGAAGTACTTACCTCATTTATGCGATGAACATCATTATGAATGCCAAATTGTTAAGTGTTTAAGACCATATGCTCAACTAGGATCTTGGCCTCTATAGGAACCTTCTCACACAATGCCCCACCACTCGCCACATTGACCAAACTCCTCTCTATAGGTAGCAATCCTTCGTAGAAATACGAGATAAGAAGTTACAATAGAATGTTGCGGTGCAGCCAACTGACACACAACTTCTTGAAGCGTTCCTAGTATTCGTAAAGCGACTCATCATTGTATTGCTTTATTCCATAAATTTCCATTTTTATACTAGTTATTTTCGATGCTAAAAAATATTTTTCCAAATATATCCTCTTCATCTTGATCTATATGCTAATGCTCCTAAGGGCGTAGATCAAAAAGTCAATCTTTTTCTGCAACCTTTAATGAGAATGGGAAAGCTCTCAACATACTATTCTCTTTTATCACCTCTAAAGGTTTCATACTAAGACAAACCACATCAAGCTCCTTAGGATGCTTATGAGTGTCCTCACCTGCAAAATTATGAAAGTTGGGCAAAAGATGGATTAGTCAATATTTAAGCTCAAAAGCAACATTTTTAGCAAAATTTAGAGAAGTAATGTATAAAGGCATTGAGTCAAATCTAATGCAGCCAACTCTTTTAAAGTTCTTGGATTGGCCATGGCTTCCTGAAGTTCAATTCCTTGTTGTATTCCTTAAGTTATTCTGATTTCATTACGTAACCTCTGCAATGTCCTTTCGATCTCTAGATTAAATTGTAGAGGTTCTCCATGCAGAGATCTTGTTACTACCATATACCAAAACTAGCAAATGTGTAAAGATTAAGAAATAAAGAAAAAAAATAGATACATATACAAAATGCCAATTGAAATCAAAAGCAAAAACTAAAGCACCACACTCCCTAGCTACGACGCCAAAATTGGTAACACATTATAACACTACACAAAATAACTAAACATAAAACTATAGCTAGTGATAAGTCTAGTTCATTCCCATAGAGAGTGTGTATAAAACTTTCGAAATGAAAAGAATTGGTGTTTAAGTTATGGAGGGGTTTGGTTTGATTTCAAATAAGAAAATAAAGTAAAATTAAACTAAAAAAAGAAAATTAAAGAAAAAAGTCAAAAGTGATAAAAGTGATTAATGGATTTAGAATCCCCTTGTTCAATATTAGCCTATACACAATTAAAAATACTTTATTAGATTGTTGTTTTCACACCCCTCCTCGAACCTATTAATCGTAGGTTAATAACAATCTCTGTTAACCCCGATTTTTTCTTAGGTCGTGTTTAATTAAAACAAGCTCTTTAACTAAACCTGACTATCGAACAACCTAGAACAAGTCCTTTAGATTTAATAGGACAGTCGCATTATGAGTTAGGAAAATAGATTAATCAAGGAAATAAATACATAAGATCATGTCATTTAACTAAGGTTATGTTATCCCTAATGATTCGACACAATTAGTTGCCACAAATGAATCGAAAACATAACGATTACATATTGTATTCAAGATTCTAAAAATGTTTCATAAAAACAACCTAATGAAAACAAATCAATAAATATAGGATAATTTAAACAATCCCTAAAGAGAGAATGATTCAATATTACATAATAAACAAGCTCTCAAATGTGATGTTTTGCTTCGATTTCACCTTTAAACCAGAAGGAGGAAGCTTAGCCCTTGTTGTGTCTCCAAAGAATGCATGCTCTGCCCCTCTTTTTCTTCCAAAACCGATTAATCTTGTTCTTGTTCCACAAGGCTAATTGAATTTTAACATTGGCTCAATAAATGTGCTCTTAACTCATTTTAGCTTTTATGCTTTTAAATTGTACCTAAAATCAAATGTAAACTAAAATGAGTTAAGCATTTCACAACAATAATCACTAAGTGTTAAGAAGTAAATGTATAAACAATTAAGCACACATTACTCTTACTACCTTATTCTGTGCCATAATTCAAAAAGGCATAAAATAATGAGAAAAATGTTTATTGTATATTAAGTTTACATATAATAGGTCAGTTCTTTCTACTAACTCTTATTCTCCTTTCAAAATTATTTATGGATTTAATTCTTTAACTTCTTTGGATATCTTCCCTTTACGTACTAATAAACACTTTGATTTGGATGGTAAGAATAAGGCAAATCTTGTTAGGGATTTGCAAGACAAAGTTCAAAGTAACATATAGAGAATGAATGAACAATATGCGAAGCAAGACAAAAGGGGCATATAAAGGTTGTTTTTTAACTTGGAGATTGGATTTGGGTTCATGTGCATAAGGATAGGTTTCCTACTCAAAGGCTTCTAAGTTGTAGTCTATAGGAGATTGATCTTTTAAAGTGTTAGAGAAGATGAATGATAATGCCTACAAACTAGATTTGCAAGCAATTACGGTAATATGAGTGCATCTTTTAATATAGCTTATTTATCTTAGTATGATCTAGGTGATTTGAGGACAAATCCTTTTGAGGACGGAGAGAATGATAGAGAGTAGCTTCCACCGAAACCTATTTCCAACCATTACTGTAATCTTTTGCAAGGAATTGGAGGTCCAATGACTAAGGTAAATACCAAACACATAAAGATTACTTTACAAGGATTAATCATAGAGATGAAAGAAAACAAGGTTGTTTAAGATGAATTAGATGAATTGTCAAGATTAGTCACTTTTCTACATGTTACTGAAGATGAAAGATGCTTAATACATGAAGAGCAAGGCTTGGAGAATGTCTATCAACCTAGTCCACTTATTAGGAGTTAAATAGAGACCATTTGCATAATTAAGATACATTTAAGAGCCTTTGCTTGTTTTGTCTTATTAGTAAGCATTTTTATTGTAATTGGACTTAATTATAAAGCTTAAACCAAGTTAGTATTATTTTATAGTTGTTTTCTAGTTTCTTATTTGGGTTAGCACTTGTTATAGAGTTTTTTTCTAATCTGATTAGGATTCTTTATAATATCAAGGATATTAATTGAAATAGGATTCCTAGAGTTTTAGTTAAAGTAGTATTAGCAGTTAATGTTGGAATCAATGTTACACTTGATAAGGAATGTTTCTTAATGACTAGTTTTCTTTTCCTTTTAGCATTCTAATTCTTAAGGGTTTTATACTTATAAAAGGTCATCTTATTAATGTAATTCGTGGATCATCAATATAGAAATTAAATTGAGAGCGTTCTTCACTTTGGTAGAATTTCCTCTTTGTTCTCTAATAGGAACTTAATACGATCTTATTAAGGAAACTTGTGGTGATTAAATCATTATAGCTTTAGTTTTGATCAAGTTTTCTTACTTGATTTGAAGACAATTCTAATGTTTTAATTCCTTGTAATTCAGGTTTTTGGTAGTTTTTAGCCTAATGTTCGCATTAGGTAGTTTTTAGCCTAATCTTCAATGCATTTAGTTGCTCAGAGTGGGTTAACCTGGAGCTGTCATCTTCCTGCATGTTTCCTTGGACTGTAGGTCTTGGAGGGGACTCCCTTGCCCTAGTCCTGCCGCCGAGAATGTGAATTGGTGGATGTGGTGATTCCCCGTTAAAAAGCTGCAATGGATTGTTGTTGAATTAGTAGATTAATGCAAATACCGTACAGTAAACATGGAGACTCGAAAGTGAAGCCTTCCTTTTGTTAACATGGAGAGGCGGAAGTGATTCAAAAGGGGAGGTTATGCCAAGCAATGATTCGTTGGTTATTAATAGTTCAACTACGAGGCTTTTTACCTTGACGTAAGTGTTACCTCCAATGGGTCATGTACACCTCTGTTTAGAGGTGCCCTTCTTCCGTTGTATCAGCAACCTTCCTTCTGCTGAATTCAAGCTTAACTTCGTATGGTGCTAAATATTGGCTGCTTTCGCATAAGAGTTCTATAGATTCTTTTTCTTTATGGAGTCTGGTGCAAGCCTTCCAGCTTATCTTGCATCAAAATATTCTCCAATGCTCTAAAGTCTTGTTATGCTTTTGATTTTTTTTAACACAGATGCTCATTTTCGTGGAGTAAAAAGATTCAAGTAAAGAATCCAATTCTAACTTCGGATTTCATATATGCCCACATTTGTTCTCGACGATGACGTTACTGATGGCACCAGTGGAGTTAGTAAGCTCACTGAACATGCACTTTAGATCAATGATTTGAGTTTCGTTCCGTTTCGGCCGGTATTGGACCGGCCAGAACGTACCGTACCGGCCAGAATTCGGAACGGAACGAGCCACATCGGTACCGGCTAAAAATACCAGTCGGTATCGGTGGTTTTCGGTCGGTACCGGCCGGTACCGACAATTCTGGAAAATTCCGGCCGGTACCGTAAAAATAAAAAATCCTAGGGACCTAATTGCAAATTTAAAAAATTTTAAACCTAAAATTTTAACCTAACCCCATCCCCAACCCGACTCTTTCATCTTTCTTCTCTCCTCACGCCGTCTTCTTCTCTCCTTCTTCTCTAATCTGTGTTGCGTCGCGCCGCCTGCTGCTCACCGCCGGAGATCGCCTCTTCCTCGACCCTCGCCTCCTCCAGTTCTCCTTGACGCTCGGCTCACCTCCCTTGGTCGTTCTCCTTTCGTCGTTCTCCCTTCAGTTCGTCATTCCTCCACGCCGTCGCCGACGCCACCACCTTCTCTGCGCCTCGCCATCGCACCATAGTACCACGATACCTCAGGGAAGCCACCAGAGACGCAACTGAAGCCACCGGAGACGAGTCGACGCTCTGACCCGTGACAACCCGAAGACCCGCCCAGACCGAAGTTGGTTTATGAATTTTGTTTTTGATTTTGAAAATTTCTTGCTTAATTCAATTTATTGTTGTGTTTGGAATGGATAGTTGGATCTTGGATGGTTGGATTGTGAATTTATGATAGGTTTTGAAATTTTGGTTGGATTGTGAATTTATGATAGGTTTTGAAATTTTGGTGGATCGGTGGAGACTTGAAATTTTGGTTGAATCATGGATGATGCACGGTATTGTTGGATTGGATGATACCCTGTGTATGAAATTATTTGGTTGGACTGTTGGAGACTTTGAGATTGGAGTTGGAATTGAAAATGTAAATTTGGACTATTTTGTAATTTTTAAAAATTATAGAGACTATTTTATAAATTTAAAAAATATTCCAAAACGGCACCTGGTACAGACTGATACCAGTATAGTTCCGTTCCAGAGCTCAATCCGATACCGAACTCGGTACGGTATTCATAACATTGCTTTAGATAACACGATTCATCTTCCATTATCATTTATTTCAAATTAAAATAGAAATCTTTTACTTCAGAAGAAAAGTGTGAAAGAGATTAATTTACAGCCACATACTTATTTTCCGTAAACCTTTTTCGTTGGTTAAAACAAAAAAGAGTATGGTCTATTCACGAATTCCCCTCTCATCTTTCTAACCCCTTTTAGCTATCACTTTTCCAACACTCTTCCCATGTTCAGATGTCCATGATGATCGGACCCGTCTAGTGGTGGGAGAAAATGGAACTAAACTTATCACTTGCCACCATGCTACATAACCTGGAGAACAACATCAACCTGGAAACAGCATATTGTTACCATAATATAGAAATCTGAGTACACTTGGTTGGGAGAAAACTTTTTAAAGGCCTTATTAAATAAAAGTATCCTAATTTGTAATTCTTTACCAAGATAGATAAAGAACAAACAGGCAAAATTCCCAGAACAAAAGCTGGTATTAATATAGTTTTTTTGGGTATGCTCTGAACCTCCATCGGAAAAACTTTTGGAGACTACAAGGCAATGTCAATGCAACCAACTTTTCAATTCACCAGTTACAACCATCGAGTTCAATGCCGGAAAGGAAGCCACATATGATAGCAATTGGACAAGACAATATTCATTGTGTCTCAGTCTCAACTAGAATGTCATTCGATCTCTAAATATGACTTGCCTCCACTATCGACTACCTGCAAAGGCTGTTCTTAGAAGTGTACAAACGGAATAAGCAGGCCAAAAGAAGGAACATATCAACTATCCCCTGGAAAAACAAAAATAGAAGGAGAAGTCATTGAAGTATCATTTCTTATTCCTATAACATGTTCTAATTTCAACATGTGATCTGAAACAAATAGTCTAGCCCATCCAAACCACAAGCTTCTTATCCTTTTACTTCTGTGTCCATTTAGATCGTTTCTCGCAAATACCCTATCTAAGTTTGGTTTCCCAACCAAAATTCTCGTACACAATTTATCACTTGGGAAAGGAAAGGCAAACACTCATTTGAGCTACTATAGCATGAAGTCTTGAATCCAATGCGTAAGGATCTGGCTATTGCGAAGCGTTAAAAGTTTAGAAGTAGGGTGAGAAGGGATGTTGATCCTTTTCACTAAAGCAACACTCCCATAACCAAAGTTACGGCTTCTATTTTTATGCATCAGGTGTCTAGAACAAGGCAGGAAAGAAAAATGCTAATTCACCATGACCAGCTTTTGAAGCACTAAATTGGCATAACCTTGTCCTCTTTTTTCCAATAACATGACACATAGCTGCTAAACTCCGTTGGACAACAAAGATGTGTTTATTTCAATATGTCAGTTGAGGCAGAAAACCATTAGAACCGATGTTATTAACATTATAGCAAGAGCAGACGCAAATAATATTTGGTATCATGTTCAATGTCTGCTGAAATTAGCATTAAAATGAAAAAAAAAATGCTTTATGCACTCCCTTATTAGCATTTTTATCTCCTCCATGAGGCAGCACAGCCTTCTCGTTTTGCCTCAGCCTTTTCACCATTTTAGTGTTTTGTTCAAGTATTCTCCTCTTCTTTTCATTTTTTCTTCCACCAAGGATATGAATTAGGGAAACTAGAGCAAACGTAAAAACAGAATATTCTTGTTTAGAATGCCAACATTGACAATGGTGTTGGGAAGGGATAACATTAAATAAATCAAACGAGTGTGAAATAATTGGACCCAAAAGTATTTGGTTTCTACCAAATTACAACGGAGCTTCTGACTTTTAGAATATAAGTCTTTAGCATATTGTTAACAACTTAACATTGTACAATAACACCTAATAAGCTAGTAACAAGATGCTTTTCAGACTTAGGAAAGGCTCATGCAACAAGGACAACCAACAAGTCTCCAGACCACGAAGGAAATATAATTAAGCACAAGAAATCATACCAAGTTATGCCCAGTTAGCACATAAACAATCTATTTTGTATTTCACATTATAGCATGAATACATTATGGCAATTGCATAATGTTTACCAAACTCTTGACATTAACCTTGAAAAACTATTTATGAAGAATGCCGAATCACAAAAATTAATAATTCTTACTGCAGCACACAAAATTCTGCATGTACAAATTCTGTGTAGTATACCGAAACTACAGTTGATAACATAAAATCAAACATTAGAATGCAAGCAGAGGCAAAAGTGATAACTTAAAAGCCTTAAAGTGTGGACCTGATAAAGATAGCTCAGATTTGAAATCAAATGTACTTCCAAATGATTGACAGATCATTGATGGAGATTATTTTACCTGCTCATTGTCGAAGACAAGCAGAAATTCCAAAAGATAGACCCTGTTGACATGAAAGCTACTCGTGCTTGAAGAGGAATCACCCTGCATAAGTGCCCGTTGCATTTAATATGTATCACTAACCAAAAATATGTATGCTCAATAAATTTTTCTAGCAAAAGACCTCTCCAATTAGGAATTAAAAAGTTTGATTAAGTTATAAATCTTTTTCTCTATCTTATTCATCTTCAAAATGAAAAGATTAATGCTGGTACAAAAATAGGTTTTTCTCCCAGTTATTGAAGGAAAGTCGCTAAAGAAAGAAAAAAGAAGAGTGCAAATTTTAAGCAAGGCAGAAAGGAAAGACAAACAAAAAATATAAATTCAATACAATGTTTATTCTAAATCAACTAAAGAATGCTTAAAATTTGTCAATCAAATCTGAAAAATTAAGGGATACAAGAGGAATTTATACCAAAAATTCAACACACTGACAGGTATCCAGAACCTGAATCCTGCATTGCAAGAAGTGAGAGTTTCAAATCACATGAAAAATCAAACCAAAAAAAGTTTTCTACCCAAACTTTTTACCATAAAGCAATGTCGGTAGAGCATCTTTTCTGTACTTTTGTGGAAGTTGTGAAAGCTTTCCTTGCCATAAGTTGTTCCAAGCAAATACGATGGCAATCACAGATGGACCAAGCACAATTTGGTTCAATAGAACCTGGAAGAAAGCCAAGTAAGATCAGCTTTTCAAAAGCAGTATTTCCCATAATGTTTGTTCACGTGATGAAATCTGAAGGTAATTGTACCTTTAGCAACAGATTTGGCAATGTCTGATCTGGTAGATGACAGTCAAGGAATTGGTACCACGCATAAGAACCAGGTCCATACAAAAGAAACCCATATGAAGTCATTCGCAAGGCACGAAACCAGTCATGGTGCAAAAAGATTGTCTGCAAGATATCCTAAGGGTATCAAAGCACAAAGTTAACAGCTGAAAGTAATACACAGATAAGAAACACTTTGGTTCATTTTATCATGACATTAGATACTAGGAAACAAGATGGATTGGTTCCATAAATGTGTCGCGCATTTGATGTTGTCTGCACATAAATAATTCCCCAAACACAACTGAAAATGAACCTCGCAGCAACCAGTGATTCTATCGGTTAATATAACATGAAACACTATTACATCACAATAGCGTAATGAGAAAAATGAGCAAGGTTGCCAATAAATAAAAATCATGAGCGAGGCTGTAAACAAAAAGGAAGGAATACCAAAAGAATCGTAACCCTGTTATATTCTTCAAATCCTTTTCCTACTTTGTGCTTTCATTTTGAATTTGTTAGATAATGTTAAAATTATCTTCTCCAAAACTACATCAGTATCATTTGCATGGGCAGATAGCCAACATATGTTTCAGTCCCTTGCTTAAGATAACTTGAAAATCTGTCTGAACAAGAACCTAACATTTATTTCCAACCAAAAAGAGCCTTTATAAATTGTTCTTCTTCATCATAATTACACTATTAGCAAATTACAGCAATTCGAGGCAACCAGTAAAACAAGACCAGTTAATAGAAAAAGAAATGATTGACAGGAACACAGACCTTGCTGTCGTTTTCGAAGGACTTGGCTTTTCTCCAGCGCTCAGTAACTTGTGCGATGGTGTCGCCAGTCAGAGCGAGCGAACCGGCAGTAACAGCTTGCTTTGATGGGAACTGATAACCACGTCCTCCTCGTCCTGTTGAACCAGAGGAGGCATTAGAACCAAGCGGTTTCCTTCTTCTTCTTCTGGAGTCCCAGTTCCATCCCCAGAACCCGCCATCGACTCCTAAAGCTCCCATACAAAACAAGCCCCGAAGTTTTGTGCTAATGCAGGCCGCTTAACAAGTTTCGTTTGCTCGTTTGATCTCCTCCGTGGAAAATTGCATTTTTTGAAATTAAATTGAAAGAAGTTGATTAAATCAAATTAAGTTGGATAATTTTTTAAATATAATTTAATATTTTAGTAAATTCTTGATGAGCAGATATTCAGTTGAGTTGATTATTGTTGCAAAATAAACTAGAGACATGAATCTACAAGTTATGTGAAGGAATTAAATTTCAATTTAACTCCTAAGACTTTCAATTTTTGAATTGAAGTTGGGTTTAATGTTCAGTCTTGAATTAGTGAGAGCTGAAAGAATTTTAGTCATAACGTTTGCTCTAGTCATCCAAATGAAGTGATTTTTGATTTAGATTAAACTAGAGAAATAGGGTTACAAATATTCTGAAAAAATTGAGTTTCAATTTAGCCTATAAAAATGTCAATTTTTGAACATAAGCAAATCGCAGGAAAATATTTTAGCATAAGAATAGTCTGAAATTTTTTAAGTATAATTTTTGGAGTAGTGAACCAAATTAAATAATTTTGGTGTCATTATGAAATTGAGACAATGTGGAACATTTCTCTAGAATGAAGTTTTAGCAAATCCTTCAAATTTGATGATTAGAAAATGTCCTAAGTTAAGCATGATTTAATGATCTTTTGAGACTTAGTTATATTTTATGATTTTTTAGGAATAAATTAGTATGTTAATGTGAATAATTGACATATTAATTTGAGTAAGATCATATGGCATAAATTGATTGGATTAAATTGAATTAAAGTGTTAAGAATGCATAAGAGGCAAAATTGGAAGAACACTTAAGGTTTTAAATTATAACGCTTATATGTAAAGGCATAAGGGTCATTTCTCACTCATTAATGACACTTTTGTAAATAAGAAAAGTAGGCTATCGTATAAGAAGAAGAGAAGCACGAAAATTAGGAAGGAAAGAAGGAAAAGAAAAGAAAGAAGAAGGGAGCTTCGGATGGAGAAAGGAGAAAGAAGAAAGAAAGATTAGGGTTTGATT
>JANJEY010000009.1:4708408-4728034 GCA_024703695.1 Erythroxylum cataractarum
TATTATTATTCCAAGTTATTTTTTAAGCTAATACAAACCATTCATAATAAAAGTATCAATGAATTACATATTTCTAACCATATTAAGGACCAGGGGCATATTCGTCATTTGTATTATATTTGTTTACTGTCCCCTGCAACCAAGCACATTCTGTCCATAAGACAGAGACAGTTTCCTCTGTTCTGTCAACCACAACCAAACATCACCCTATCACCAGTTTCTGTTCTGTTCTGTTCTGTTCTGTCTGCAGCTATCGAAGATTGCAACCAAACGCAACGTTAGTAGTCGTTGTTAGGCTTTAGCAAGGGAGTATAGTTCCCAAGGATGTAGTACTATATGTCTATATCTTGAATCATTTTCAATATATATGTGCCATTTAATTTTTCCATAAAAAGTAAACTTTGACTCGACGTCTTTTTACATTAAATGTGTAATGTGGTCACTTAGGTTGAGTTGATTTCTAACTCAAACGAAATTATGACTTGAAAAATATTTAGGTAAACCCCTGCTCAAGACCTCAACTTGTCCACAGTCATAGCCACCATGGCCCGATCACCCAAGGGATTACGATTACTCTTCTCTTTCAATTCTTCTGTCACCAAACCTACACTTTCTACGTTTCCAACAGCTGTTCTACTCCAAGGAAACTTCCATCTCCGCTACTTCTCCAACCTCGCTCGTGCAAAGGAAGACAAAGAACCATGGTGGAAGGAGTCCATGGAGCGCCTTCGCAACATTGGTATCTCTGCACATATTGATTCCGGCAAGACCACCCTCACCGAGCGCATTCTCTACTACACCGGCCGTATCCACGAGATCCACGAGGTGCGCGGCCGTGATGGTGTTGGCGCCAAAATGGACTCCATGGACTTGGAACGTGAAAAGGGCATTACCATCCAGTCTGCTGCTACTTACTGCACTTGGAATGGTTATCAGGTGAGTCCCAGGTCTTTCTATTTTTTTTATTGATTTGGTCCCGTTTCTACTATTTTTTTAGTTTCTAAGTGTTTGATTCTTGTGGTAATGGTGTAGGTTAATATTATTGACACACCTGGGCACGTAGATTTTACTATAGAAGTGGAGAGAGCGTTGCGTGTTTTGGATGGTGCAATTCTTGTTTTATGTAGTGTGGGTGGAGTTCAGAGTCAGTCTATTACTGTGGATAGGCAAATGAGGAGATATGAGGTCCCTAGACTTGTCTTTATTAATAAGCTTGATCGTATGGGAGCTGATCCATGGAAGGTGTTGAACCAGGTATTTCTTTTGGGTTCTCATATGTGTTGCTCATTATTTCATCTAGTCACGCCTAGTTTGATGTTGTAATTAAGTAATATTGGTGAAGAAAGCAATCTCTACCTGATAGAGGTAAAGCTGTGTACTACTTGATCTCCCCAAATCCCATGCTCGGTGGAACTAACACGAGGTGTTGTTGTTGTTGTTTTGCTGAAGAAAGCAATGGTCTTGCGGTTCTTGTCCTGGTAATGCTTTATTATTTGTCTCAGGCAAGGTGTAAACTAAGGCATCACAGTGCAGCTGTCCAGGTCCCCATGGGGTTGGAGGAGGATTTTCAGGGCCTTATTGACCTTGTGCAGTTGAAAGCTTATTACTTCAATGGTTCTAATGGGTGTGTTTTTGAAGCTGAGGGTGTCTTTCTGGCTTGCATAAGCTTAAGTTATGTTGTGCTTACTATTTTGTTGGTTACTGCAGTGAAAACATCGTTACAGGAGAAGTGCCAGCTGATATGGGGCCTTTAGTTGCTGAAAAACGTCATGAGCTGATTGAAGTGGTTTCTGAAGTTGATGATAAACTTGCTGATGCTTTTCTTACAGATGAACCTATTTCAAATACTGATCTTGAGGTGTAATAAAATATGTTCTTTCTTGTATGGCTATATAAGATAGGTTGATTCTTTTTCCTCTATAGTGTTTTTAGTACTTACTCAATGTTTCTGATATGTTTCATGTTGAGTAGGGTGCAATTCGTAGGGCTACTGTTGCACGAAAATTTGTTCCGGTGTTCATGGGTAGTGCATTCAAAAACAAGGTAGTTCTCCCTTCCCATATATCCAAAATCAATTGTATCTGCTATTGCTGAAAATTGGCACTTTTGGCACCTTTACTACACGTGATTATTCTATTCATCTTCTGCCCTTTTTCACTCTAGGGGGTACAACCACTTCTTGATGGAGTACTTAGATATTTGCCTTGCCCTTCTGAAGTTAGTAACTATGCTCTTGATCAAACAAAGAGTGAAGAGAAGGTACTAAGATGAACAATATTCTCGTTTTCATTTTCCAAAGTAAATTGTGAAAACCTAATCAAAGAAGCTGTAGATTACATTATTAGGAACACCTGACGGACCACTTGTGGCATTGGCTTTTAAATTAGAGGAGGGGCGTTTTGGTCAGTTAACATATTTGAGGTATGGCTTTGAGAGGCATAATGGTACCTTTGATATTTTTGCTATTTATTCTATGCTTGCACATTCTATGCCATTAATTTATATTGCCATTTTTCACTTGTTACAATTTTTGCTTGCTTACTTTTCATTTTCTCTTGAAGAATTTATGAGGGCGTAATTCGAAAGGGTGAGTTTATAGTTAACGTAAACACAGGCAAAAGGATCAAGGTGAGTTTATCCTAATTCAAGACTTTTTCTTCTTTAACATTGTTTACAAATTGTTGTTGAAATTTTTTATCCTCCTCGTAGATGTCAAAGTTAACTTGTCTCAATTGTTCTTCTGCATTTCAAGTGCTTGCTCTTGTGGATTTCCCAAGCCATTCTCCAAACAATCTTATATAAGAACTACCACATCTTCACTAATCAGCCATAGCATAAATCTTGACAATTACTTGAATTGAGTAATGTTAGATACAACATCATTGAAACCATCCTTTGCTTATGGAGTAGTATAGATATGACTAGGTAAAGCCTTCCCCTAATTACTTTTCTTGACAAGGTTTCTCTAGACGATGAATGATGCCCTTTGTACTTAGATTTGCCAATGCTTCCTCCCTAAGGTTGTAAGGCACCAAAAGGAAATCTCTAAATTGAACTATTGTCCTTCTCTTCCTTGGTCGATCACGAAGAGTCTTTAACAAATTTCTTTTTCTCTTAACTCTGTGTTCTTTAACCATACCCACGTACAGTCCTACAAATGAAAGAACAAATGCCTTTTCAATTCACTTGCTAAATGCATACCCTACTAACTTCTGTGAACATTGACGATTGTTGTTCATTTTTTAGAGTAGCAAGGTGGTGCTCGATTCTTCTAGATATTGATACCACAGTAATTGGATTTGCATATACTTCTCCAAAAGTTGCTCCTAAATCATTTATAAGCTTGCCCAATAAATTATAATCTTGCTCCCAACATCCCTGTAATAGGCTTGGGTGGCTCTCTGTGGCCTTTTTGAAAAGCTGAATTCGGACCACCAGTAGGAGAAAATTCATGTTTGTATATGCCGTAGATAGGGACATGGCTGAGATTAGTCCAGCTTGCCTGAGTATTGGGCTTGTGAGCAAACAATTAAAGCTTTATAGTCCTTGTACTTATTCTGTCCAGCATTGAACACAACACATCTAGTTTGCATCAAGTTCCTCGATCCTCAGTAAGAATAACATCAGCATATATAATGCTTTTGGGTTTCTCTTTATCCCGAGAAGGCAATACCCTTTGCTACAATTAAACCAATGCATGTTTGGCCTATTCTAATTTGACTTTGTAGTTGATTAGTTTTCAAGAAACTGATCTCCTTAATCCACTTGTAACCCCAAAATTTCAAGCATTGACATCCATGTTCCGTTGCATGACTTGTAACTCATAGAAAAATCAAGCCATTAATTAGCAGTACTGGGACTTCTTGGTTCTTCCTCTTATCATCAACCTTTTTTTGAACGAATTGGAGGATAATTTTTGTATGTTATTTCTCATAAATGACAGAAATACATATAGGGAAGATAAGCAATTATTCTGCTATTTAATCCTTTGATTATTTCCTAGAAAGAAGTAAATAAGATCCCATGAAAATAGGGACCAAAAATGGAAAAGATAAAACAATATTTTAGGAAATAAACTATTGAGAAAATAAGGAAACAAATAAAGTAATAAAACTGAAAATATTCTTCCAACAATCCCCCCCAAGCTGGTGAATAGATGTTGATCATTCCCAGCTTACTACTTAACTCTTCAAATCTAACTCTAGTAAGTACTTTTGTGAAAACATCTACAACTTGTTTGCTAGTGGGAAAGTGAGCTAGGTCAATCAAATTAGAATCTACTTTCTCCTTTATGAAATGACAATCTATTTCCACATGTTTAGTTCTATCATGATAGATTGGATTCTTTGCAATCCCAATAGTTCCACCACACCCTCATCGAAGGCTCAACTTTGATCTGAACTTTAGCCAAGAGTCTTTTAATCCATATTCCCTCACAAATTCCCAATGCTAGTGCTCTATATTCAGCCTATGCATTGCTTTTGGCAACCACAGGTTGTTTTTTACTTCTCCAAGTTACCAATTTAGCCCACACAAAGGTAACCTATTGTGGATCTCCTGTCAGTCGTTGATCCAACCCAATCAGCATCTGTGAATACTTCAATACTCCTTGTCTTGCTTTTCTTGAAGAATAATTCTTTTTTAGGAGTCATTTTCAAATACTTCAAGATTCTAAGTACTGCATCCGTATGTTCTTGTTGAGGTTTGCTCATAAATTGACTAACCACACTCACAAGAAAACTAATGTCTGTCGAGTGTGAGACAAATAGATCAGTTTTCGAACTAATCTTTATATCTCCCTTTATCCAGTAGTGTGCCTTCTTTTTTAAGACTCAATTTATAAGTTGATTCCATGGGTGTCTCATTAGGCTTTGACCCCATCATCCCAATTTCCTGTAAAAGGTCAAGTGTATACTTCCTTTGGGACCTGAAATGCCCTTACTAGATCTGGCCACCTCCATCCCCAAAAAGTATCTGAAATACTTAACTACGAATTCTTGGGCCAAAGCACCTTTTAGCTCCTTCATGCCTTCCCAATCATCACTTGTAATAATAATATCATCAACATAAACTACAAGAATAGTCATTTTACCACTAGTCAGTTGTCGAACAAACAAGGTGTGATCAGTTTGACATTTGTAGTAGCCAAGTTTCTTCATTGTTTTTGTAAATCTATCAAACCAGGCCCGAGGTGATTGTTTAAGGTCATAGAGTGATTTTCTGAGCTTGCATACCCTTTGAGGATGTGTAGTTTCTTCCCGTCTCGAAGGTATTTTCATGTATACGTCTTCTTCAAGATCACCATTGAGGAAGGCAGTTTTTACATCTAATTGATATAATGGCCAATTAAGATTTGCAACTAGTGATAATAGAATCTTAAAAGTATTGAGTTTGGCTAAAGGTGCAAAAGTCTCTTGGTAATCAATCCCATGCGTCTGTGTGAAACCTCTAGCTACAAGTCTTGCTTTGTACCGGTTAATACTTCCATTAGGATTATATTTGATGGTGAACACCTATTTACAATCAACCATTGTTTTTCCCTGTGGTAAATCTGTAACTACCCAGGTCTGGTTCTTCTTGAGGGCATTCAACTCATCATCTATAGCTTCTCTCCACTTAGGATCCTTCAGTGCTTCCTGGAAATTTTCAGGTACTTTTTCAGTAGATAATTGAGTCACAAAATCCTTAAAATGTGGTGATAACTTGTTATACGAAACAAAATTGTTGATCGGATGCTTTGTACAAGATCTTACTCCCTTCCTTAGAGCTCTTGGCCATCCTAACTTATAATTCAGTAGGTTCTGATTCATGTCCTTGCTTAGGAAGCGTGATGGATTTTTTTGGTTTTGCTTCACATCGTACCTGCTATTTGCCTTTCCTCCTTGAGTAAAACTGTGGTTGTACCTTAGGATTTTTGTCTTCCTGCGTGTCCACCCTAATTTCAATACTTCTCTTTATCACATTCATTGTTTTCTATGCAATTCTGGTCAAGTTTGTGGCTAGAACTGGCTATATTAGTAGCTTCAATGGGAATGGTGGTGCCAGGATTTGGTATCTCAAGTCTGATGTTATCAAAATTGTGTGTTTCAAAGATGGTTTCATAAGAATTAGGTCCAGTTTGATCAGGGCTAGGCAAAACAGAGGTGTTTTTAGGAGAATTAGAGTCCTTTATAGGTCTGGTTGAGTCATGGCTAGGTGCAGAAGGAAGAATTTCTTGGTGTAGTGTGTCTGGTGGGCCATCACTTCCCAAAAAGAACCATTCACTCACACTTTTTTCCCCTTGAATGGGTGTTTTGTTGGATAATAGGTGTGCGTTTCAAAGAAGGTCACATCCAAAGTAACAAAATAATGCTTTAGAGTAGGAGAGAAACACTTGTAACCTTTTTTAGTAGAAGAATAACCCAAGAAAGTACACTTATGGGCCCTAGGTTCAAGTTTGCCTCAATGGTAATATGCACGAAGGCAACACAGCAAAAAAATCTTTTGAGGTTGAGTATTAACAAAGGGAACCGAGGGATAAATCTCGAGTAATTTTTGTAAAGGTGTATGAAACCCCAAAATTTTGATTGCATTCTATTTATTAAATAAGCAGAAGTGAGAATAGCATCCCCCCAAAAATGATTTGGAACATTTGTTGTGAGCATAATAGATCTAACCACCTGAAGTCAATGTCTATTTTTTCGTTCTAAAGCACCATTCTGTTGTGGTGTATTAACGCATGAGATTTGATGTATAATACCATTGTTGGTTAAAAATTGGCCAAAGGATTGATTTAGATATTCTTTACCATTATCACTTCATAAAATCTCAATTTTTGTGTGAAATTGGTTTAGTATAAAGGAAGAAAATTCCTTAAATACCTGAAAAACTTTTTCTTTTTCTTTCAAAAGATACACTCAAGTCAATCTTGTATGGTCATCAATAAAGGTTACAAACCATTTAACGTTTTTTTTGGTTTTGACCCTTGATGGCCCCCAGACATCACTATGAATGATGGAAAAGGCTTAGTGGGTTCATAGGCTTGAGGTGTATAAGAATTTTTGGTGTGTTTAGAGAGTTGACAGAATTCACACTCAAAAGACATCACTATGAATGATGGAAAAGGCTTAGTGGGTTCATAGGCTAGAGGTGGATAAGAATTTTTGGTGTTTAGAGAGTTGACAGAATTCACACTCAAAAGAGATATCCTTTTTATTGAAAAAGTTGGATATAAGTGCTTCATGTAAGATAAATTAGGGCGGCCTAACCTATAGTGCCAAAGTGCAATTTCTTCATTCGAAGATAAAATAGCAAGAGCTTTATTCCTTCTTGAGTTGCAAATGTAATATAATCCATCAAACTCCTTAGCATTGCCAATCCTCTTCCTTGCTCCAAATCTTGAAAACACAACCATCAGCACCAAAATTAGCTGTGCAATTATGTTCTTTAGTAATCCTCTTCACAGATAACAGATTACAATCCAAGCCAGGCACATTAAGAACACCACATAAGATCAATTTATCAGCAATTATAACAGTCCCAATCCCCTGAAATTTTAGAACCTGTCCATTAGCTACCCTGACAGTCCTATAAACAGGACAAGGTTGTACATCAACAAGCAATGAGTTATCACAAGTCATATGATCATTAGCCCCTGAATCAACAATCCAAAGATCACAATTTGGGGTTTGAACTGCTAAAGTAGTACCAGAATTACCTGTTTGGACCATGTTACTTGTGGATACAACCTTTTCATCCTTCAAATCATACTTACTAAGAATTTTCCTTAGCAATTCAACTTCTTCTTTGCTCGTTGGTATGCTATCTCCCTCAGTGTTGTCATACTTACTATGTAGCTTTTGTTCTTAGCCTTTGATCTGTTTTTCTGATTTGGAGGTTTCCCATGAATCTTCCAACATGTGTCCTTCATATGTCCACCTTTTTGACAATGATCACACCGAGGCTTACCCTGTTTTCTCTTAGATTTTGGCCCATTTGTTCTTTTGACATCCATGACAGAAGATTCAGATGGATTTTTATTGCTTGGAGTGCCTTGCATCAGCGGCTTTCCACTCTCGTCACATTTCACCAAGTTGCCTGCCTCCATAATGGTTGGTATTGGTCGGGTTGCCATGATTCTTGCATGAACCTCCTCGTAAATAGAGTTTATTCTTAAAAGGAATTCATACACCTATTCTCTTTCCACAATTTTCTTGTAGCACGCCATATCTTCACTGCAAGCCCACTGGTGTGGGTCATAGAGGTCCAGGTGTTACCACAATTTTACCAACATGGTGTAATAACGAATGACTGATTTCTCACCTTGCTTAGTTTCCCTTAGAATTCCTTTGATTTGAAACAGAGCAGTGGTATTTTCTATAGTGGCATACGTCATTTTGGCATTCTCCCTTATCTCTTTTGCAATAGGTTGCAAGGACAAACTGCTCACCAACTTTGAGAGTCACGGAATTAACCAACTAGCTCGTTACCTTGTTGTTTTCAGTCATTCATGCCTCATATTTTGAGTCAGACGTACTTGGTGGCTTGGCTGTGAGATATTTCTCCTTCCCTCTCCCTCTCATGAACATAAGCATGCTATGGGACCACTATAAATAGTTGTTCCCATTCAGCCAATGGTTGGTTACCACCGACAGCTGCGTGTCAATGTTGTTCTGAGAAGAGGATGTGTTTCCTGTGCTGATAATGGTGTTCGGCATTTGTGATTGATCCTGGTGGAGTGTTGCCTGATGGGCCAGTGGCAGAATTTCGCCCTGGCTCAACATGCCACACTCCTATCGTCCCAAATGAAACCATCCTCCTTTGCGTTGAAAGCTTTGATACCATGAACGAATTGGAGGGTAATTTCTGTATGTTATTTCCCATAAATGACAGAAATACATATAGGGAAGATAAGCAATTGTTCTGCTATTCAATCACTTGATTACTGCCTAGAAATAAGTAAATAAGATCCCATGAAAATGAGGACCAGAAATGGAAAAGATAAAACGATATTTTAAGAAATAAACTATTGAGCAAATAAGGAAACAAATAAAAGTAATAAAACTGAAAATATTCTTCGAACAATTTTTGACAAAGCAGCTCTATCTGAACATCGCAAATTGAGTCTGCAATTATGACCCCATATTGCCTTAAAATCTCTATTGTGAAGTTATGGATATTACTAACATAGTTTTAGACGCATGTAGAGGCAGGTGTTCAAAAGATTCCCTAGGTGCTTCTAAAGTTGATGATTTGGAAGATAAGAAGAATATGAACTCCAGTTTTGGGTAAAGCTATCTAAAAATCTCAGTGGAGTTGAAAGATTTTCAGAATTTGGTTTCTCAAAATTAGTAGTCAGAGAATTGAAATGTGGGGACTGTCCCTTAACATGAACTTGTTGGGGGTTGAAATACACGCTTCTGGGATGTCGTGATTTGTTAGGCAAACTGGATATTCCTTCAAATAATGTAGATGCTTTCCATCTTAGTTGATCCAGAGCTAGAGTACTTCCAATTTTGACAATTGCAAGTTTGTAGTTTTTGCAGAATCCCACTGAAGGAATTCTAGGAAAGTTGGTTCACTTCCTTCTTCAACAACATATATTGAAGATTCATGAGATAAATTCTATAATGAAGGATCTAGTTTTAGAAAATTTTCTCCAATTGTTATTTTTTTTTCCCCTCAAAATCCACTTGTAAGTAAACAAAGATCTCAGTGATAATCCAACAAAATTTCCTTAAAGATTTCTAGGTGATAATCTAGGATGAATATATGTTTAGTCTTCAAATCATTTTGAAATTACACGTTTCAGCCACCTTAAATTTTCTCTGTGCAAGCATTTCCTCCAAAAAAAAAAGGGTTTCTTGTGCAAGTACATTAAACGTCCCTTCCTTGTGGTAGTTTATTGGATCTTGTTACCTTTTGACAGGATCCTCCTAATAATTAGTTATTTCTAAATTATTCATGGCATCCTTAACATCAGTGGCTGCCTCCTGATCTTCCTCTCACTGCTACCTCTGTATCATCAGTATGCTCAAATTTTGCAGCCTATGAAACTCCTTCATCCTCTTCATAAATTGATTTTAGTTCTTTATATTGGGTCAAGTTCACCTTTCATTGCAAGCAAGCACAGGAAATGCCACCGTTCTCTCCACAAGTAAACGATTGAAGTTGCGTCCTTGAGTTCCTGACACAATGTCCCTTTTAAGGGATGAAACTTTCATCTTTATTGCTACTTTTAGATTTGGTTGCACAATTGCTGATTTTCCTATTTATGGTAGCCTTTCAACGATTTCTTTTCTTTGTTCAATAAGCACATTCAACTTCTGAATTTCCTTGCCAATTGCCATTGTAAAAGGGATTTTTTTTAACGCCATGCAATGAGAGATTTTCATCCAATAAAAATTGCTTTCATATTTTCGTCTTATGTGTTTCCAAGTATTGGTTTTCAGCTTCCCTCATTATGCATGTTGCTCTTAGACTCTCTTCTACCACTGAAAGTGCATTGTCCTTCAGTTTAAACTTCACAAACAACTTTAGATTTTCTCCTTTGAGTTTTCATTCAAAATAATTTTCCATGCACACATCGTAATCCAAATAATCTTCCACATGAAATTTACGTAAAAAGTAGCTATTTCGATAATTAATTGCCTACCATTTAAGTAAGAGTGGAACTAACAGCTTTTAGATTCCACCTAGTGTCGTTTGATTAATGGGTTCAGTTTCATAAAAGTTTCATCCTTTAATACATGTTCAACTTTGAAAACTTTTTGAAATCTCAAGGCACTTTTGGTCACTGTTCCGATTAATATGCAGGCCTCCTTTAATGCATGTTCAACCTCAAAGACTTTTTAAAATCTCAAGGGACTTGTGGTCACCTTTTCGATTAATTTTCACAATCATACATGACATCTGTATGATCTCCCTTTTGTTGGGTCTCCTTGCCTCCACCTCTTCTACCATAATCTAACATGGTTTTGAAGCTGAAGTCCTCCAAAGTAAATAGGATCTTTTGCTTTAATACCATTTGATGTAGGGAAAGGGGTTAAACAATTAACCAAGTAGGCTGGAATTAGGGTAGACTCTAATGTTTTTACTACATTAAAATATGGTAACAACAAAGTATGTGGAATGCGATATTAATAAAGTTGGAACTTTTGAAAAGGTTGCAGCAGATAAATTTAACCACATATGCCATGCAAGTTGACAGTCGTTTTTAAGCAAGTTGGAGACAGAAGTGTTAATTCTTACTGTTTTATGTTTGTAGGACTACGTTGATCCTCTGGTTCAGATAAATGTGGACCATTATGGTTTATATTAATTGAAGTGGGCTTTTAGTTTTGAAGCCAGCATAAATGTTGCAAACTGTCTTTTTTTAATTAAAAAATTCAAGTTTATTGGTAATTACCTGTTCTGAATTGTAATATGTGTAGTATAGACAAGCGTGAAGTAGTGAATTGTTCTTTCATTTCTGATATTTTAACATCCTAATGTAGGTTCCTCGTTTGGTTCGGATGCATTCTGATGAAATGGAGGTAATTTTCCAGATAGTTCTTGTGTGATATTTTTCGATACTTGTGGAATTAATCCTCATGTGCTTTATAGATGTGGCTTTGTCTGTACTGCCTTAAGATATGCCGTGATTTCTATGAGATCCATCTAATTTACTATTCATGGATGATTTTGCTGCAGGACATTCAAGAGGCACATGCTGGGCAAATTGTTGCAGTTTTTGGTGTGGACTGTGCTTCAGGTCTAACTACTTTCTTTGCTTATGTGGCAAAACACAATAATTTTGCACTTGTTTTGGATCTTAATTTCTCAAAGTAAATGAATATAGAAAAATGATTGCATTGGCATTTCATAGAAAGAGTACAAGTGTTTGGACTTATGTACTATGTCATCAAATGAATTTCGGTTTTGGATTATGTTTTTCAATTCCTTTGTTTTATCCCATCGCTTTTACCGTTCTAGTTCCTTGTTATCTTATTCTTACTTTCTGGATGAACAGGAGATACTTTTACTGATGGATCCATTAAATACACTATGACCTCTATGAATATCCCTGAACCAGTTATGTCGTTAGCTGTTCAACCAGTTTCAAAAGACTCTGGGGGGCAAGTGAGTGATATACAAATGAAAGTTACTTCCATTAACTTGGTTTTTTGGTACAGGTCAGTTTTTAAATATTACTTGTGGTATTTTTTATCAGTTTTCCAAGGCTTTGAATCGTTTTCAGAAGGAGGATCCCACTTTCTGTGTGGGCTTAGATCCTGAAAGTGGACAGGTTTGGCTTATGAATTGATTTGACTTTGCTCAGTGTGCTGTGCAACAAAGAACTGGTACATCATGCTAATGCTGTTTTTGACAGACCATTATCTCAGGAATGGGGGAATTACATTTGGATATTTATGTGGAGCGCATTAGGAGAGAATACAAGGTCTTTGTCTCTACTGTTTGAAGTTTTGATTTTTCTTTTTGATGTATATATACTGAGGCATTTTGTTCTTTTTCCCTTACACTTCTCTTGATTGAGAAGGTTGATGCAACTGTTGGGAAACCTCGTGTGAATTTCAGAGAAACTATTACTCAACGTGCAGATTTTGATTATTTGCATAAGAAGCAAAGTGGAGGGCAAGGTCAATATGGACGAGTGTGCGGGTAAGCAAATATTGTTATGTTGTTTAGGATTCATAAATGCTAGTTGGTATGTTAAAATCTGCATTTGAATCACTTATCAGTTGGTCTCCGAGGAAAAATGACCTTTGTTCTATGAAATTATGATGAAGGGGCATCTTCACCTGTTTTCTTTTGTTCTAGTGTTTATATCTTCTTTGTAATGGTTGTTAGAGGGAATCCTTTGTGACTCAATTGTGTTTGAGTTGTCTTTGTTGATGGTATTCTGAGCTACAAATTTTACATGTTCTTTAAGCTCTAATTTTGGAGACAACCTTGTTCTTCTGCTGAAGTTCCTTCAAGTTGTTATTTGTTACAATAAGTTCCCATCATATCTTTCGCTCATTTGGTTCATGATAAATATATCATCTTGAGTGTAATATTTGCGTGTGCATTTTGTACAATATCCTTTTGCGGAATGATTTTTATTTCTATGTTTTAAACCGAATGGTGTTACAATATGTATATACACACTGCATAAAGGACTACCAAGGAAATAGACTGATTTAGGGAATCAGGTATAGTACCATTGCCCCTTTATTATGCAAATCAAGCTAATCTTAACTAATTGATTCTTGAAAATTATTCATGAAATCTTGAAATATCTTTTGAAATCAGGATAATATCTCCTGGGTTTCCACTCCTTTCAACCATTGCCTTGGGCACTCTGAAATTTTGGTCATCCATGGTCGTTTTCTGTTGGTCCTTTGATTCACAGTAAATATATATCATTTTGAGGGAATATTTGTTAGTGCATTTTGTATGATGCCCGACATTGGCTTATGCAGCTGAATGTTTGATAATGCATCGTCATCTGTTGTTTGTTACTTGAAAGCTAGTTCACCATTTCAACCATTAATTGCTAGGAATTTATGGAAACATAACTTAAAAAAAAAAAGAAATGTTCACTTAAATTATAAAATTGAGAAAGGTAATCAAGCAAAGATACTGAGGGGAGTACCCTTAACCATCCTTGTGTACATATGGAGGGGGTAAGAACTAAATAAAGAAAAGATTACACTAAGAGACTTGATCAAGCTGTAGTAGTTCAATGAGCTAGATGTTCAATGAAGATAAGATGTGTGTGCTGCAATTCTCGTTGAGATTTTTTAGTAGAATCAACTCCTTAAGTTCCTTGATGATCTCAGCTATTATGGTCTCCATGGAGGAACTTTTGGTTACAAGCCTTCTGAAGTTCCGGAACATATCTCTTCTAAAGAATCAGTTTTGAGATATTAACTGTTTTGAAATTTTTGAACAGGTATATTGAGCCGCTTGCGCTGGACTCGTCAACAAAATTTGAGTTTGAAAACATGATAATAGGACAAGCTATACCGTCAAATTTTATTCCTGCAATTGAAAAAGGGTTTAAAGAAGCTGCCAATTCGTAAGTACTTGTTTTCTTCTGTTTTTTAAAGCTAATGAGGATTTACAAGTTGGTAATCACACCTAGAATTGGCCTCATAATGGTAGCTTTATAATGTTTTTTGCCTTGTAAAAAAAAGGTACATAGTTGAAAGTAAAGTGAAATAATGATAATCAAATACAAGAGACGTTTGTATATATAAGGGAATGTCTTCATTGATAAGACTTTGATATAGTTACCCAATTAACCATATCAACTATTTTTTGATGCATCAAATTAATTTTGTTTAACTGAGATATTTGGCCTTTAACCTTTCATGCTGCACTTATAGTTGATGTGTATGTAGTGTATGTAGTTCCTTTCCAAGGTTAAACTGTGAAATTTTGAAACTCATCAACTGGTAAATGCAGGGGTTCCTTAATTGGTCATCCGGTTGAAAATGTACGAATTGTCTTGACGGATGGTGCTTCCCATTCTGTGGATTCTAGTGAACTTGCGTTCAAGTTGGCAGCAATATATGCTTTTAGACAGGTTCTTCTTATATTAAACATGGAATGAATATCGTAAATGTAGTGTATCTTTACTCACTCCGTGTCTGGATCTTGCATCAGTGCTATACAGCTGCAAAACCTGTGATTTTGGAACCTGTAATGTTGGTGGAATTGAAGATACCAACAGAGTTCCAGGGCACTGTTGCTGGTGACTTAAACAAGTATTTGCCTTTCTGACTTGTTCCTTATAGTGTCATAATTTAACATCTTTTTCTTTTGTTGAAAATGCCTTGGTGTCCAAATGTACTGTAGGAGGAAAGGAGTAATAGTTGGCAATGACCAGGATGGTGATGACTCCATAATTACTGCCCATGTAAGTATTTTCAAAATCTTGGTGCTATTTATAACCATGGATTTTGTTGAAAAATCTTTGGGCTTGGTTATCTACCCAGTGGAATTGTGATGGGCTTGTGTGGTTGGCTTTTCAGGTTCCTCTGAATAATATGTTCGGCTACTCGACAGCCCTTCGTTCGATGACACAGGGAAAAGGGGAATTCACAATGGAATACAAAGAGCATTTACCAGTTTCTCAGGATGTGCAGATGCAACTGGTAAATACTTATAAAGCTGGCAAAGCAGCTGGATAGATGGTGCTAGAATGCTCTTATCAACATTCTTTACAGTCATCTTGTACCTTAGTCTTTCAGGACTGTTCTTACATATTTGACCTGTAACCATATTGGTCATAATTATGATTAAGCTGTTCGTTGTCGATCAATTTTGGAAGAGAATAAACTGTAATTTTGCCTTTTGAATGACAGTCTATGTTAGTCCTTATTTTTTCCATAAAGAACTTTATTTACTAACCAGTAAGTATCGTTTATCAGATTTTATGTAGTCTTGCGTTTTTTTAGCTTTGTTCTGTTCCAAACGTGCATTGGCATTTGACAATCCTTTCTATGAGATCATCCCAACATCACATGATGTGCCAGAGTTACGAAACCAATCTTAAATGCAAAGTAAGTTTGCCATGGAATAAATAGGAAAAAGCGTAAATGTTGGAAATTTAGGAATTTAAACCTGAAATTGCAATGGAGCCTATGAATTGCAATGTTTTAAAAGCTGAATTGGTTTGATTAGTTTAACAGTAAAAATTTTGTATTAGCTAATTTTTAAATTTCGTTTTTAACTTTTCGGTTAAATTTAGGTTAATAATTTTATCAGTTTATTAATTAATTAGTTAGTTTTTGTAAATTTTAAAAATTAAAATAAACGGATTAATTGTCAATTAATAGTTTCTTTGTTAAATTAAATTTTAAATTCTTTATGGAAAAGGGTATTACTTCAATCATTTTTAAAAAATTCAATATTTAACCGAATTTATGATGATTTAATATTAGTTAAAACTTACTTTTTGTCTTATCGGTTTAAATTTCGATTTAGTTTTTAAAATATTGATCAAATATCGGCTAGAAAAAAGTTTTAAATATCCATATGGAATATAATTTGACATTGTCTTTATTAGTGAATTATTAATTTAAGTGACGAGAATTGATAGGTGAATTATTTAATTAATTTCTAGAATACATGACTTTAAAAAAGACCTATGCAAAATTTCGACATGGAAAAATCAAAATTAAGACAAATGATTAAAGCTTGCATAACTTAGAAGAGCTATTACCAACTTGCAATTTAGTTTTTTTGAACCTGGACCAAGCAAAATGGCCACCGAATACTCTAGGAAAATCTAAAAATGTTCCTATTTGCATGAACATTGTGTTTCTGAAACTGAAAAGGTAAGAAGAATCAAGTTTTCTCAATGTACTTTCTAATTTATCTGTTTCTTGTCTTGCTTATTAATCTTTCTTTTCAGATATAATAGGTTTGGGTTAAGTAAGGTCTTAATGTATAGTTTTGATGATCACATAGCATATTATTATTATTGAATTTGCTTTTCATGTTATTATTGTGGAATTAACTAATATGCAAAAGATTAACTTCAATAGAAGTATAAAATGATAATATTAGTATGAAGGAAATTTGAAATGGGTAATTCATTTATTAGTCTAAAAATAGGAAAAAAGTGAACAAACAAAATTCACTTCCCTCTTATGTGCTATCTAAGGAGTAACAATTAGTACCAAAGAGCATCTCATTCATTACATATAGATTTCTAGCAAAATTTGATTAAAGTTTATTTTGTCAAAATTTGATTCAATTTTTGACTAAGAGAACCAATATATAGGTAGACCTCCTTTTTAAGGTGACAATTACATCCATTGGAAAACTTGGATGAAACACTTTCTTTTACATAAAGGAATTTGTCTTTCAAGAATTGTAGAAAATGTTCCTTATGTCCCAGTGAAAAATAATTATTGTAGATAAAGTAAAGACTAAGACACCAAAGGATAGAAATGAGCAGATGGATAATGATAAAGAGACTCTCTATTAAATAGTAAAGTTGTGCATATTTTGTGTTGTCCTCTTGACAAAATGAATTCAATGAAGTACCTATGTATAAAACTACTCATGAGATATAATACACACTAGGAACCACATATGATGGCACTACTCGGGTAAAAAAATGCAATGTGAACTTATTAATGCATCAATTTGAGTTATTTCATAAGGAGAAAAAAAAGTCCATTATAATATATATACTTGTTTCCTTTATAATTTTAATGCTCTTAAAGGTCTCAGTAAAAGTTGTACTAATCTTAAATTAGTGAAAATATGCTTAAATCTTTACCATAATTTTTATAGGAAAATATAAATTTCATACAAGAAACAAAAGATTTAATTACCTTGGAAGAACTAATTATATCATTGCTTACCTATGAGATGTGGATGAATGAAATGCATGAAGAGGAAATGACTCTAAAAAGAATATATGTGAGTTTTTAAAATCTCGAAGGATGAGAAAATAGATGATGAGGAGATCTTTAAAAGTGAGAGTAATGAGGATGAAATAAAGCTCATATAAAAAGGAGATCTAATAATTGTTTAAATAAGAAGAGGGTCAACCAATTGACAAAGAATAATAAAGCACCTAAAGCTAATAGGATGACACTACTAATTTGAAGACTAAGGAATCCAAAAATGAATCATAAATAATGTGCTTTTATGGATAATAAAGGTCATAAGCTTGAAAATAAAGAAAGTATCTTTGAAGTACAAAGAGGCTAAATAACTCTTAGACGTATGCATGACTGAGAATTAAAAATTGAAATGTGAAACATATGAGATGTTAGAATTTAAGAGTGTGGTTGTTACCAATAATTGAGTCAATGATTTGTTGCATGAAAATGAGACATTAAATAAGGAGATGATTGTCTTTAACGAGTTTTTGTATAGATTCATTAAAGGGAGTGAATATTTGAATAACATGCTTAGTGCCTAAAAGATCTAGAATGATAGGCATGAAATTGGTTTTACTTATAATAGTGCACTATCTAATGTCAAGGCATTTATTTTTAGAAAAAAAACATTTATACGATGAGGCTATGCTTAAATAATCACATAAGAATATATAATTTAATTATAAACATGAAAACTTTAATGTTTATTTTTCATCCTCTAAGTTCCAAGTAAAAGAAAAATTACATATGTTCATATATGGTTCACATTCTATACCCAAAGGGCCTACCGATTAAGAAAAAAAAGGGATAATTTTTTATGAAAAGCCACATGAAGAGCATGCAATATTTTTATCATTCATATAGGCCTCTATATCATCAAAAGAGCATTTCATATTCATGCAATCATCATAGGCTAATACATAATCACTTATAACATATTCACTACTTACACCAAAAGAGCATTTCATATGCTAAATTATTGGTTAGGAATTGTCAATTAAGGAGACCTTCTTATCTCTCATATATCTAAGGTAGAGTTACAATTATCATCAATTTAAGGATCTAAAAATGCACATATTTAACATTCTTATAGATCACACTCATATGATTCATATACTATAAATGATATTATATGAGATGTCAGTTTTATTGTAATTATAGACATATCCATAGAAATTACTCTTTAAAACAATATTTCCAAGTAAACCTAAAAGATTTGGTTTTAAAAAGGTTTAAATACTATCCCCTAAGGATGCAAGTTTTTTCAGGTACCAAGAACATATTGATTTCTTCACCTTGTACATCAATACCAAGTTGTATCGAATGAAGACCAACAATTAATATCAAACAAGGAACAATAATGGTATTTCTAACTATTTATTTCAAAAGGAAAATTAACAAGAGTCCTCAAATAAGCTAAGCAGGTAATTTATCTTCAAAGACTAATTAGTGAACCAAGTGAGCAAGTAAAGAAGGTACCCATTATTGGTACATAAAAAGATGTTTACACTTGCTTTAATATTAATAAAATTGGAGTATGTTGACTTCACATACATATTTAGGAGTGGAGGATATTTTTTAAGAAAATAAATAATCTTATTGAAAAATTAAAAGAGGGTAAAATAGTATAAAGCAGCTCATACAAGTCGGTTAAAAAACAATTACTCCAGAAGATTCATATTGTTATCTAATTAACCAAAAGACAATTACAATTAAAAGCCCTATGGGAAACTAGAGGAACACTAGTTAAAGATAGAGGTGACTAAATGATCCATTGGATAAGCGGAGCTTTTTTCAATTATAGCATCTTTTAAGTCCAACCATTAATTTCTTACCTATAGTTTCTATTTAAACATTGTAGGTTGGCTACATTCCTTTTGGATATTGTAAGTAAACTTGAAATCTAGTAATATTAATCAATTCTTGTTAGGGAGCATTTTCCGTTACCTTTAATCTTAGGAATAGTCTTTTATCCTTTTAAGCCATAATGAATAAATCAACTTAACTAGTTCCATCTTTACTTATCAACAAGTCCTCTTTTCTTATATAAGTCACTTGGCAACTTACACAACAATTAAAGCTTAATCAAAATGAAAAGTGAGAATCTGCATTTAAAGAAGATATGGGTGATAGCTTAAATCTTCTTTATAAAGAGCACAGATAGGGCAATATTCAAGAAATTTATCAATGTCAAATAGTACCCAACTTCTCTTTAAAACTAGCTATAGAGTTATAGAAACTTTGGGAATAACTTCTT
>JANJEY010000009.1:4728134-4740384 GCA_024703695.1 Erythroxylum cataractarum
CTATGTTGGTCCTTATTTTTTTCATAAAGGACTTTATTTACTAACCAGTAAGTATCGTTTATCAGATTTTATGTACTCTTGCGTTTTTTTAGCTTTGTTCTGTTCCAAACGTGCATTGGCATTTGACAATCTTTTATATGAGATCATCCCAACATCACAGAACGTGCCAGAGTTGCAAAATCAATCTTAAATGCAAAGAAGTTTGCCATGGAATAATAGGAAAGAGTAAATGTTGGAATTCAGGAATTTAAACCTGAAATTGCGATGGAGCCTATGAATTGTAATGTTTTAAAGTTTAACAGTAAAAATTTTGTATTGATTAATTTTATAATTTAGTTTTGAACATTTTGGTTAGATTTAGTTTAATAATTTTATCAGTTTATTAATTAATTAGTTAGTTTTTGTAAATTTTATAAATTAAAATAAACGAATTAATTGTCACTTAACAGTTTCTTTGTTCAATTAAATTTTGAATTTTTTGATGAGGAAAGGTACTTTATTTCAATCATTTTTAATTTTTTGAAATTTAATTTAATATTTAATTGAATTTATGATAATTTAATATTGGTTGAAACTTTTAAATCTTAAATTTTTTGTTTTATCGGTTTAACTTTCAATTTAGTCCGGTTTAACTTTTAATTTAGTTTGTAAAACATTGATCAAATATTGGTTAAAAAAAGTTTTAAATATCCATATTGAATATAATTTGACCTTAAGTTTATGTTAGTGAATTATTAATTTAAGTGATGAGAATTGAATTGTGAATTATTTAATTAATTTCTAGAATACATGACTTTAAAAAAGACCTATGCAAAATTTTGAGATGGAGAAATCAAAATTAAGACAAAAGATTAAAGCTTGCATAACTTAGAAGAGCTAGTACCAACTTGCAATTTAGTTTTTTGGAACCTGAAACAAGCAAAATGGGTCACCAATACTCCAGAAAAATCTAAAAATGTTCCTGCTTGCATGAACATTGTGTATCTGAAACTGAAAAGGTAAGAAGAATTGAGTTTTCTAGAGAAATTTCCATATTCAATGTATAGTTCTGATGATCACATAACATATTATTATTGTTGAATTTACTTTTGATGATATTATTGTAGAATTAACTAATATGCAAAAGATTAAAATGATAATATTAGTATGAAGGAATTTTGTCAATTGATGAGAGTTGCTAAGAACTTTGAGAGGCTAAAAGGAGCATTTGAGTACATTAGTGCATTCCATAAATCATATTGAGTCCTTATTCATTGGTGTGAGTATTATAGATAAATTTTTTTGTATGGTTGAGCAATGATTGTGACTGGAGAAATTTCTTGAAGTGTACTTTACAAGGACGCCTATTGGTATTGAACAAGATTTGTAAAAGTTTGCCCTTCACCTGTGACAAAGTAAGAGCTCCTCTTTACTCGTGGCAAAAAGATGTATTTTGAGTTTCTCTTAACTCACTAATAGAAGAAAATAGTAAATTCTCAAGTGAAACTTCAGGATAGACATAGGCTAATGGCTTTTTGACCAAAATTATTATAAATTAATTTATCTCTCTTTCTTTAGTCTCTTCATTATTATTGTGTTTGATAAAATTTTCTAAATTAATTTGCTATAATTATTCATTGAAATGGGTAATTCATTTATTAGTCTAAAACTAGGAAAAAAGTGAACAAACATAATTCACTTCCCTCTTATGTGCTATCTAAGGAGTAACAATTAGCGTCAGAAAGTGTCTCATTCATTACATATAGATTTCTAACGAAATTTGATTAAAGTTTACTTTGGCAAAATTTGATTCACTTTTAAAGTATATAGGTAGACCTCCTTTTTAAGGTGACAATTACATCTATTGGAAAACTTGGATGAAACACGTTCTTTTACCTAGAGGAATTGGTCTTTCGAGAATTGTAGAAAATATTCTTTATGTCCCAGCGAAAAATAATTATTGTAGATAAAGTAAAGACTAAGATACCAAATGATAAAAATGAGCAGATGAATAATGATAAAGAGACTCTGTATTAAATAGTAAAGTTGTGCATATTTTGTTTTGTCCTCTTGGCAAGATGAATTCAATGAAGTACCTATGTATAAAACTACTCATGAGATATGATACACACTTGGAATCACAGATGATGGCACTACTTGGGTAAAAAAAAATGCAATGTGAACTTATTAATGCATCAACTTGAACTATTTCATAAGGAGAAAAAAAAAAGTCCATTTATAATATATGTATACTTGTTTCATTTATACGTGTAATGCTCTTAAAGGTCTCAGTAAAAGTTGTACTAATCTTAAATTGGTGAAAATATGCTTAAATCTTTACCATAATTTTTATAGGAAAAGATAAATTTCATACAAGAAACAAAAGATTTAATTACCTTGGAAGAACTAATTATATCACTTCTTACCTATGAGATGTGGATGACTGAAATGCATGAAAAGGAAATGACTCTAACAAGAATATATTTAGTTTTCTAAAGTATCTAAGGATGAGAAAATTGACGATGAGGAGATCTTTACAAAAGAGAGTGATGAAGATGAAATAAAGCTCATAAAAAAGGAGATCTAATAATTTCTTAAATAAAAAGAGGGTCATCCAATTGAAAAAGAAGAATAAAGCACCTAAAGCTAATAGGATGACACTACTAATTTGAAGACTAAGGAATCTAAAAATGAATCATAAATAATGTGCTTTTAGGGACAATAAAGGTCATAAGCTTGAAAATAAAGGAAGTATCTTTTAAGTACAAAGAGGCTAAATAACTCTTAGATGTATGCATGATTGAGAATAAAAAATTGAAATGTGAAACATATGAGATGTTAGAATTTAAGAGTGTGGTTGCTACCAATGAGGAGATGATTGTCTTTAAAGAGTTTTTGTCTGGATTCATTAAAGGTAGTGAATATTTGAATAACATGCTTAGTGCGTAAAAGATCTCGAATGATAGGCATGAAATTGGTTTTACTTATGATAGTGCACTATCTAATGTCAAGGCATTTATTTTTAGAAAAATTAACATTTATATGATAAGACTATGCTTAAATAATCACATAAGAATATATAATTCAATTATAAACATGAAAATTTTAATGTTTATTCTTCATCCTCTAAGTTCTAGAGAAATTACTTACGTTTATATATGGATCACATCCTATACCCAAAGGGCCTAACAATTAAGGAAAAAAAGGGATAATTTTTTATGAAAAGCCACATGAAGAGCATGCAATATTTTTGTCATTCATACAGGACTCTATATCATCAAAAGAGCATGTCATATTCACGCAATCATCGTAGGCTAATACATAATCAATTATAACATATTCACTATTTACATACTAAATTATTGGTTAGGAATTGCCACATAAGCAGACCTTCTTATCTCTCATATATCTAAGGTAGAGTTACAATTATCATCAATTTAAAGAAGATATAAAAATGCACATATTTAACATTTTTACAGATCACACTCACATGATTCATATACTATAAATGATATTATATGAGATGTCAGTTTTATTGTCATTATAGATATATCCATAGAAATTACTCTTTAAAACAAAATTTCCAAGTAAACCTAAAAGATTTGGTTTTAAAAAGGTTTAAATATTATGCCCTAAGGATGCAAGTTTTTTCATGTACCAAGAACATATTGATTTCTTCACCTTATATGTCAATATCAAGTTGTATCAAATGAAGACCAACAATTAATAGTAAACAAGGAGCAATAATGGTGTTTCTAACTATTTATTTCAAAAGGAGAATTAACAAGAGTCCTCAAATAAGCTAAGCAGGTAATTTATGTTCAAAGACTAATTAGTGAACCAAGTGAGCAAGTAAAGAAGGTACCCATTATTGGTACATAAAAAGATGTTTACATTTGCTTTAATATTAATAAAATTGGAGTATGTTGACTTCATATACATATTTAGGAGTGAAGGAAGTTTTTTTTAGAAAATAAATAATCTTAATGAAAAATTAAAAGAGGGAAAATAATATAAAGTAGCTCACACAAGTCAGCTAAAAAACAATCACTCCAAAAGATTCATATTGTTATCTAATTAACCAAGGGATAGTTGCAATTAAAAGCCCTATGGGAAACTAGAGGACCACTAGTTAAAGATAGAGGTGACTAAATGATCCATTGGATCAGAAGAGTTTTTTTCAATTATAGCATCTTTTAAGTCCAACCACTAATATCTTACCTATAGTTTCTATTTAGACATTGTAGGTTGGCTACTTTCCCTTTGGATATTGTAAGTAAACTTGTAATCTAGTAATATTAATTAATTCTTATTAGGGAGCATTTTCAATTACCATTAATCTTAGGAATAGTGTTTTACTCCTTTTAAGCCATAATGAATAAATTAACTTAACTAGTTCCATCTTTACTTATCAACAAGTCCCCTTTCCTTATATAATTCCCTTGGAAACTTACATAACGATTAAAGCTTAATCAATATGAGAAGTGAGAATCTGCATTTAAAGAAGATATGGGTGATAGTTTAAATCTTCTTTATAAAGAGCACAAATAGGGCAATATTCAAGAAATTTATCAATATGTCAATAGCACCCAACTTCTCTTTAAAACTAGCTATAGAGTTACAGAAACTTTGGGAATAACTTCTTTAATTCAAACTAGACAATATCAGGTTTTCTTAGGAGAGTGGATCCTTGAGAGATCCCTTTAAGAAGAATTTGAGAATCACCTCGATGAGTAGTTAGACCAACATAGTATGTCTTCAAAGCTATTAAAAGTGACAAAAAGAATTTGATCCAGATTGTTTATTCTTGGCAACAATTCTATAATGGGAGATAAGTCATTCCAAACTTGGCTTACGACATCATTGTTTGGTATCTCTCTCTTTATAATATTCAGATATGGTACCCTACTTAATGGACCTAAGCTTATCTAGTTATAAATTCAAAAGATGATGTATTTTTTATTTCCAATCTTGCTATAGATTTCCATTCTAACTCTTTTTCCTTAACTTTATTATATTTTCCATTGTCCATAAGGGATCATACTTAGGTTAGATGCTCTAAAATATTTCCTTATCTAAGTAATGTGTACGAATCCATAATGCTAGATTAAAAAAAAAAACTCCAAATCCTGTTAAGCATAAGGACTTTATTAGTGATTATGATAGGTATTATTCCAAATCCCCCTTCAACCTTTGGTAACCAAATTTCACTTAGTTTCACCTTGGTAAAAGCTTGTCTAATGCAATCTTTAGATCCTAAGAGGTTTGTTATTACTTTTTCAATTAATTAGTACAAAGTTTTACCTTGGTAAGAGCTTGTCTAATGCAATCTTTAGATCCTAAGAGGTTTGTTATTACTTTTTCAATTAATTCGTACAATTTCCTAGAGACTATTGACCACTAAATTTATTAAATAAAAGGAGAATCTCTGCTTGGTGTAACAAAAGTTTCTCCCTTCTCCTTGTATCTTATAAAATAATCATTGTAAGTTTTTTTAGAAGTTCTCTTAGGAGAGATGGAAATTCCCAAGTAATTGATAAGCGACTCAAAAGCTTACAAACCAGAAATCACAGAGAAATAATTTGAAATGTTGTGAGCACCTAAAGATATAATAGTTTGGATTTTACTTCTATTAATAGAGACATGAAAGCTTTTTAAAAGAGTGCAATGATGCCATTAATACACTAATACATTAAGCTACATATTCTCAAATTTTTACATTTTGAATGGAACTTGAACTTTTTATCCTAGATATTGTATGAAGATGGCCAATGACGCAATTATCCAAGAGAGTTAAGTTACTTGACCCCTAATTACTCCTATAATGTTGACCTTATAGATTGCTACATTTGGATCAACAATTTGGAGGGTAAGTTCACAAACAAGATTTGTAAGGATAGGATAAGACCTAGAGGATAAAAGGTTGCTTAGGACAAACTCATTTGGAATAGTAACCTACTACCTATGGACTCATTTCTCTTATGGTTTGCTGTTAAGAATAGGCTCAAAACAATGGTCATGTTACAATTTTATAACTAAAAGATACACGCATCTTATGTGGTGAGTTAGCTAAAACCTTGTCACATTTTTGTAGTTAATCGATGGTAATATGAATTCATGTGAAAGGCCTCTTTAATTGGGATTACAATTTGGTATCATTCTCAAAAATTGTCCAATGATTGATAGCTAACTATAGCAATCTCCTTAGTTCTACTCTAATAGTCTATCTCATTAGAGTTGCTAATTATCTATGCTCAATTTGGAAGGAACATAATGCTAGATGATTTAAGCAATAAATGACCCCTAATACTATCACGTTAAATCTCACTCTTACTAGCATAATAGAACAATTTGCTCCTATGTAAAGATTTTTAATCAAATGAGTTGAAGTATCAAACAGGCATGGAGACTAGAGTAATAAGTTCCCACATTCATATACAAATCCACTGTACCTACTAGTTAAGTTGATGATAATGAAATATTCATGATTTAGATAAAGGAAGGATGACATTGGTATAAATTTATCAACCATAAAATTGGTACTTTTAAGGAAATTTTGAAATAAGTTCAAACTTATCTTGTTAGGTGGCAAGTGAAGCTGGTGAAGTTAAAGCTTAGGATCAGCTTGTTGTATGTAGTTATTTCTCCCTATTAGACTTCCTATTAAATTTGTTGATGAGAAGAAACTCTAGACACTAACATGATTGTCTGGAGATGCGAAAGTCTTCCATATGTTAACTTAGTATTTGTAAACTTGGTTTTTTTTATATGGCTAACTAGTTAGCTCCCCCAAGTATAGTGGTCGTTGGGACCATATATTTGGATACTTCAAAAAAAGTCTCAACTTTTGTCTACATTTTCAATGGAAAGTTTAACTTTTCCAATAAATTTTTTTATCCTACTTGATGACTTATTTAACAAGCCTAGTTAGAACTTCAGTGCTTAAGGTGAAGAGGGAAGGAGAAAAAGGATCTCCTTGCCTCAAACATCTAGCATCTTTAATAATTATTTGGCTCCCTATTAACTATAATGCCAAAGGAAACAGTGGATATATATTACTAAATCTAATTCAAAAATAAATAAGTGAATCCAAAAGCCCTTAAGATGTTTAAAATTAAGCTCTGTTTAATGGAATCAAAAACCTTATGGAAGTCAATTTTAATAGCACAATCTTTGTTAGCATGTTTTCTATTATAATTCTTAGGGAGCTCTTACGCAAGCATAATATTGTCTATATTATGCCTTCCCTCATTAAAGGTAACTTCAGATGAATCTATAGGTTGAGCAAGGACTTCTTTAAGCATAAATGCAATTAAGTTAAAGACAACCATACAGATTGCGTTGCAATAAGAGATATGCCTAAATTCCTTAAGACATGGGGAATTATACCCTAGGAATCATATTAAGTTATTAAGGTCCTTTAAAATTTTTCCTTACTTGAAGAATTCGAGAATTGCTTAAGAAACATCTTTAGTGATTAGACAAGTTTTTTAAAACAAGTATGCATTCAATCCATCAAGATTTAGATTTTTATTTATATTGAGAGAAAATAATACTTTCTTCATAACATTTTCATCAAAACGTCTAGTTAATATATCTACCTCTTGAGGGGAAAGCTGGTCCCTAATGAAGGACATAAGCATTTGAACAGGTGGAATACTAATTTTGGAAGAACCATGCATATTGGAATAGTAATTGAAAGTTTCCAGTTTTAAGTCAACTTGTAAAATAAATCAATAATAGTGGTTCCATTTTCCTTAACAAGTGAGAATATCCTATTGGTATTCCTTCCACATAACACAGAGTTGTAAGAAAAGCTTGTACTTTCTATCACCATCAATAAGCCATATTATCCTTAATCTTTTCTTTAAAAGGGAGTTAAAGTTTGATTATAATTCAATACTACATCTTTCTGTTTCGCTTATTTAAGAGTTCTGATAACCATTAAGCATTAATAGAGCTCTATGCATCTTCTTTCTTAAAAACCATCTTCCTTTTTGTTTGTTACACCATAAAAAGAAACATCCTTTTATTTTGAGGTTTGTAACTTCAACTTGGCTTGGACAATCCTTTGGATCCTTTATATAGTCCTTGAAACTTGAAGCAATAGAAAAAGAGAAAATATTTATTTGTTTAATTTGATTATTTTCCTTTTTAATATTAAAAAAACATAGGAAACAAATAACCTAAACACTCATGATAAATACTCAAAACACATATGATAACTAAGATCCCAACCCCCACACTTAAAACTTACATTGTTCCCTATGTAACATTAAATGTAAGAAATGGAGCATTTAGCAAAAACAAAAAATGCGAAAATATAAAGGAAAAGGGACAAACTTTCCTTGAGTCACCTTCTAAGTAGTGCCTTTGTTTATTTTAATTTGCTCTACTCCATGTTTTCCATTATGGTCTTCAAGTGTCACCAATTGTGTAGTTTCCACATGAGATTCTTTAAGATAATGCCTAATTTGATGATCACTCACATTCAATGTCTTTATAAAAAAGTTGGCTATCAACTTGTAACATGGTTAAAATAATCCAACAAAAAGCTAAGGCTAAAATTTAATTACACCCAAGGGATAAAAAATTGTATAATAAAATTAAAGAAAGCGCTCAACAATGGTATAATCTTGGTGAACTGTTCATCTTAATGTCCCTAATCTAAATATCTGGTCTTGATATGCATAAGAAAAGTAAGTGCTAGAATCATCCAAATATGCATGATATTCACACAACAAAGGAAATAAAGCATAATATAAAGATACTAAATTCTTATTGGCTCAAAAGCTCACAATTTAGGCATATGTGTGAAAAAATTTAACCATTTTCATCCACATAGACAGTGAAAATACTCATCCGTAAAGTAGAAAATGAAATACGCCTAATCATGTTTTTTTCATTTCATATTCTATCTTAATTAAATAATTTAAAATAACTAAAAATGTGTTAAGATAAGAGTTAAAAATTTCAAGACTTTATAAAGAATAATCTATAGATAAAAATTAAGACATGCTTGAATCCCAATTAAATCTATATCAAAATCACAATACCATTTCCCACTTAAAGATATAGATTGTCCTCAATGCACACAATAAATTTCAACAAAATTAATGGTAAATAATCAAAAAGTAGAAGATGTAAGGTTCATTGATACTTCCCCAATTTATAAGCAAGATGTTCAAGTTTGTGGCATGAATTCAACCGATTAACATTCATCTTTGCAAAAATTAAAAAAGGAAATAAAACATAAAAATACTAAGAATATAAAAGAAAACATAAACTAAATATCTCCATGAAAAATTTGTATTTTAATATATTAATAATAAAAAAGAAAAAGAAATAACAAAATAATATTAGTTTAGTAGGGATATTCCCTTGCTAACAATCAACACAAGATAAAATATAAAATACTCAAAAAATAAAAATCAAAGGCAAAAATAATGTCCCATAACTATCTTTTGAATCCAAGACAATCTGAGTAACCATATTAGATAAAAAGTGTAATAGTTGGTCATTTGTCTACTCCTACTTTGTCTTTATCTAAGGATCCTTCTCTATGAAATGATCATTAGACCCTGGAGTGTTGTTAGGCACTACCTCTTAAGTCATTTGGCTATTGAGGAATTGGTAATAGCATAAAGGCTCTCATCAATGGCAATGGAACCATAACACCTAAGTGTCCAGCGATATATACAAGTACCTCCTCATAGTGCCTCTAATCATGATACTCAATTTGCCATATCTCATTTTCCCTCTATAGTGGTCAACTACACTCTCATGTACCTCTGGAATCACACAATCTTAAGTTGTTCCTAATATGGAGGTGTAGAAGGTTGGACAATAGTACCATTTCTTGTTATGTAGTCATCTTACCACTCAAGTGCCATTAGAGATTGTAGTGGGAGAGCATCTTGTCTGGGTTGCTACTCTAGTATCTTGAGATGATTCGTTTTTGTTGTATCTATAACCGTAGGGTCCCAAACACCCACTAAACTATAATTTGGTCTTTATTGTCCTATCCTCCTCTAGATCATCCCTATCACTCTCAGAGTGCCGAAGAAAATGGTTATTATTTGGCACATCAATCTTATCTCAAGCAACCACTTTAGTAGACTCATTCCTCTGATCAATTTAGTAAATAAAAACCAATGCAAATAGCTCCCAAATTGGCATCATTGCCAAGGTATTTCCTAGCTAGATAGGGAATGTCTTTATTATATTGTATAGGCTACAGATTTATACCTTCCTTATTATACCAGTTTTGTTTCCTCTTATGATGATCATGTAATTGAGCAGTGAATACATCTCACTATAGAGGATCTTAATTATGACACCTTAGATCTAATGGATTCGTGAGACCACTCTCTACTAATGGTGTATGATTGACTAGGGTTAAGGTCAATATTAATTTTACTGTAAGTGCATAACTTAGTTGTAGCTAGAATAGGTAAGTACAGATTGATCCCACGAAGACGATAAGTATTAGTAGTTACCGTTTTTCTATTATTGTGACTAAACATCATATTTTTGTTTTAATTAAAAATTAAGCTAAAAAAATAAAATAAGATTGGAACCAAAAATGAACGCATGATAAATAAATTTACTTTAAAAATTAATATCAAATAATAGTGTCTAGGTGATGAATCCTCCTAAGAATCATTAAATAATTAACTTTTATCATGTAATTATATTATTATTTTTAGACCATGGAAATTTCTATCTTATGTTATTATCTCTTGGAACTATTAACAACTAATCCATTACTTGATTAACATAAACTATTCTAGTTAAATCCCTTAAGATTGTATTATCAATTTATGAATTTTGTTATTTGGTTTAACCATATTCTAGAGGATTTATGTCAGCTTATATCAAGGTTTGCATGCATCTCCTTCCATTTATGGTAGATCTATTCATACAAGAGGATTTCTCAATCTTAATTATATAAAATCAAATCATGCACTAATATTCTAAATATATTAGAAAAAGAATAAAACACATAATTGAATTACAATAAATCAATCAATATAATTTTATTAAATAAATGATTAAGACATATTGTTATCATAAAGATAAAAATGCAGAAAAACTAGTAAAAAAGAAATAAATCATAATTCTAAATCTCCCTTTTGCTTCAATTGAATCTTATTTCAAGTATGGATTTCATATTATTATCTAATGGATCTTTTGAAATATTCTTCGCGTTTTCCTCTTCCCTTGATCAAAATCATCACCTGTCAATGTTGCTTACAACCTAAAACTGCTTAATAATTTGGCTCTCTTTTGTTTTCCTTCGCACATATCCTTTTATAGTAAAAATTAGGATTTTAGGACATAGACAGGTGTGTAGAAGACCATTTATAATCAAAAACACCTAAATTTGTGATTTTACCTAGGAAGAGAGACTTACACAGGCAACATACATTAACATGTATATCAAGATACACGAGCACGTGTTGTGCCCAAAATAAGTTCTAAAAATACTTAAGTTATTCTCCTCATAAATATACAAAGTAGTTGTAGTTGATTGCCCATGGTGGTCTCCCATGGAGGTGAAATTGGCACACTTAAATCAATATTGAACAAAAATAAAAACAATGCAATCCTAAATATTCTATCCCGATTTGTTAAGTTGAGGTTATGAAGAAAATCACAAAATTTTTGTTGTATACTTTTGGAGAGGTAATAAAGGTTGGTTTTTACCATAGCTTGATATGCTTAATTGATTATAAATTTATTTCATTGTGATTAATTCTATGAAATGCTTAAGAAATTAACTTTAGTTCATATTTGGTTTTAGGTATAATTCGAAAGAGAAGGAGTTAAAGTGAGTCAAAAGCATAATATTTGAGTCATCTTCTTAAGATTCAAACTCCATTGTCTTTATGGACTGAGAAGGAGAAGGATTAGAGTAATAGGGGACCAAAAAATGCAAAAACATAAGGTGTACAGTAGCTTACAACTATTTATAAATTATTCATGGCCGTGAGACATCTCCCACAGTCATGACATATATTGCATGGGAGTGAGACTCATCTCACGATGCTTAAGAAATTAACTTTAGTTCATATTTAGTTTTAGGTATAATTCGAAAGAGAATGAGTTAAAGTGAGTCAAAAGTATAATATTTGAGTCATCTTCTTAAGATTCAAACTCTATTATCTTTATGGACTAAGAAGGAGAAGGATTAGAGCAATAGGGGACCAGAAAATGCAAAAACATAAGGTGTACAGCAGCTTACAGCTATTTATGAATTATTCATAGT
>JANJEY010000009.1:4751910-4775921 GCA_024703695.1 Erythroxylum cataractarum
AAGGAGGGACACTCAATTCGGCAGTGGTTGGTTCATTGGAAGGGCAAGCCTATAGAGAATGCTACTTGGGAAGATGAGAGTGTTCTTCGAAGCCAATTTCCTCATTTCAGCCTTGAGGACAAGGCTGATCTTCTAGGAGGGGGCAATGCTAGGGCTGATGGCAATAATACTAAACATAGGATATGGAGGGTATATTCACGTAGGAAGAAAGAGGGTGATGTCAGAGTTAGTTAGAAAGGCTGAGGTGGCACTAGGCATAATAGAATGGTACGAGGGGGTAGTTAAGGGGGAGGAGAGAGAGGAGAGGAGGCATTGAGAACAGAAAAGAATATTGTGAAAGTGAGAGAAAACATTCTTGCGCTGAGGAGCAGCCATTGCTCTGGTTAGTGAGTGGTCATCGGTTTTCTTGTAATAGCCGTGTGTATCACTGATTTACTATCAATAGTATTTGGATCTCTAGTCATTCACGCTAGAGTATCTAACAACCTCTCCAGGGCGTTAGCGGTGATGCACGCTGAGATGCGAGAGGGGTTCCAACGCCAGACTGTACATTGATCACCAGAGGCAGGGTCCAGTTCTGTCAATCGTGGGAAGTCGGTACAGACAACAGAAGGGGGAAGCGGTGTAACCTCCATGACGTCGGAAGAGTATCAGCTCCGAGCCAAATGAATAGAGCTCCCTCCATTCCAAGGTGACGACCCAGTAGGGTGGGTCTCACGTGCGGAAATGTATTTTGTAGTTCAAGGCACACCACCCGAGCTTCAAGTATAGCTGGCTCAAATCTGCATGGAAGGCATGACTTGGCACTGGTTTAAGGTTCTCTTAGCGTCGAGGCCAGAGTTGGATTGGGAGACTTTCAAGAGGGCCTTTTTCGATCAGTATGGAGATCATTACATCGGGAATCCATTTGCCCAACTGAAGGCGTTGACGCAACAGGGTACCGTGGATGAATATGTGCAAACTTTTGAGATGTTGATGGCTCAAGTTCCCCCTCTTCCCGAAGACCAGTACATGGGTCTCTTCTTAGGTGGATTGCGAGATGACATAAGGCTAGAGGTTTTGGCTTTGGACCCTTCGTCCCGCTTTAAGATGATCTCCACCGTGCGCGCGATCGAGCGCAAACTAGCTCCACCAGCGACCACTAAGCTGATAGCGAGCTAGAGACCCGGAAACGTCCCAAAGATCGAACACACCAACTCGACCATGGGTGGTCGTCATTGGGATGGCATGCGGCCCAACATGGTCCGAACCCCAGCGCCTCCGCCTGGTGGACATGCACGCCGACCTAGTGTAGAGAGAGTCATCGAGGACCAGCAAAAGGGGACCCGAAACCTCTCATATCAGGAATTGATGGACCGAAGAGCTAAGGGCTTATATTTTAAATGTGGACAACATTATAGCCCTACCCACGTTTGCCCAAACAAACACTTGAGACTTATGATTTAGGAAGCGGATGAAGAAGAAGATAGGCCTCCTTCAGGTGTTGGGGACAGGGAGGAGACCGATTCAGGAGAGGCTTGGGAAATGGTATGTCACGTAGCTAAATACGGGGAGATTGTCCAGTCTAAAACCCTTAAAGTTGAGAATCTTGCTCCTCATTGACAGTGGAGCAAGCCATAATTATCTTTTGCAAGACTTAGTAGCTACCTTAGGTCTGAATGTAACTCCAACCGAATCTTATGAAGTTAAGCTGGGTAATGGAACAAAATGTTTCTCACAAGGTCGGTGTAAGGGACTTGTGGTGCTAGTTGGGAATGTGGAATTACTGCTTGATGCATACATTCTTCAGTTGGGGGGAATTGATTTGGTTTTAGGTGCAGAATGGTTGGAGACCTTAGGAGAAGTTAGAGCAGATTTCAAGCAGAAAACAAAGAGCTGGGGGTTTGAACACGGAAAGGAGGTTGTTAACTTGAGAGGGCAAGGCTGCACGCAGTCCCAACCAACTTCTGCCTTGCAAGGAGTACTTCAGTCCATTGCAATGGAGGTTCAGATTGAACAGAAGGAGGGCCGTGCCCACATTTTGGTATTCTATCATGGGTTTGTCTTCAAAATAATTCTCCAAAACCACCCTAATCAATCCAAATAATCCTCTACAACAAACTTATCCTAAATAAATTCAATCTTGATTCTCCCACCGTCCAACTCAAGGGAGTTACTAGGCAGGGAGTAACCACTATTCAATTCTACCTCGTGTTGTTGGATATTGGTTCCAATTCATGAAACAGGTTTTCCTTCCATTACCTATTGAACCTTCGATACTACAAATTTCGATAAAAGAAAGAATAGGGAACTAACCAAACTAAGGACAACCCATCTCACCCACTACTTAGGAAAATCACTGGCTAAGCATTTGAGGTAAGTTTCCACAGTCTTATTAACCACTTCTATAGGTGATAGATGTGTGTAAACCGATTCCCTGAATTCTAAAGAGATCCTACCAAAAGACACTAGTGAAGATTGGATCTGTATCATTGATAATAGTGTGTGGCATACCATGCAACTTGTAGACATGTTCCATAAACTTCTGAGCCACTACCCTAGCTAAGTGAGGATGAGCAAGTGCTATAAAATAAGTTGTCACACTATTTTGAGTGTCACTGACTTGCCCTCAGAATTTGGAAGTCCAGTGAGAATCATACTCAGTTCAGTCCAGAATTGCTGATAAGTTCTTAAAAGGACTGCAACAATCCAAGAGAAAACAAATGAGATACCCCTTTTTTTTGGCAAACATCACACTTCCTTAAGAATTCTCTCACATGTTTCGGAATATTATTCCACTCAAAGTAAGCTTGCAACCTTCTATAACTTCCCAAGAACCCAAAACGTCCTCCAACTAAACTCTAATTTGAGTTATGATCTTAGACCTCAGCATTGGATCATACCCGACCACCTATATCCCTTGCCAAGTTAAGACCACCTATATCCCTTCCCAAGTTAACAGTTCATTATACCAGTTATAAACAGCACCAAGCAACTTTCTTCTATATATCTTGAACTACAAGACCCTTCCAGCACTATTTAACTTCAACAAATTAGTGTGTATGCTTGAAACTATCATAGCATATTCTTCACCACTCCCCAATCTTGAGGTTTGGTCCTCACCTCAGTGCTAACCCAATAGGAGACCTAGCAAATTTAAAACAGACAAGAAAAGTGGAAGAATACCGGTGCCAATTTCAGTTGTTGCTTTCCCAGCCTACAAAGTTACCTTGAGACATGCAAGTAAGTTTGTTTATGGTGGGATTAATTGAAGACCTTCGAATTGATGTAGAGATGCAGTACTCGGTCAACCTAGGAGCAACCATGAACCTAGCCCGTCAAAATGAGAGGAAGATGAATTTGACACAAGGAGGAACATGTAAAATTAATTGGCCCCTCCTACAAGCTGACAGCTAGCTCATCCATAACAGCCCCTACGTCTAGTAAAGGGCCCTAAACAGCAAAATCAGTAGCGGGCAGCACTGAAAGTGCGACTTCCCCCACCATAAGGAAGCTAACCAAGGGGAAGATGGTAGAGAGGCGAGAAAAAGGGATATGTTATAATTGCGATGAGCCGTATGTGATGGGGCACATGTGTAAACGGCTGTGTTGGATTGAAGTGGTGGAGGAACATGATGACAGTCAGAAGGAAGGATCAGAGGAGCCAAAAATCTCTTTACATGCGTTAATGAGAGCAAACAAATCCCAAACAATGCAAGTCAAGGACGAACTCGAAGGATGGCCTCTCCTAGTTGTTGACTAGAGTAATTAGATTGGATTATTTGTGTATATATTTAGAATTAATATTTGTAGTGATCTCTTCCTAAAATTGAGAGATTTATCCCTATAATTGGGAGATTTGATAGGTAAGAATATCCCTTAATTATAGCTAGATTTCTTGTATATATATCATAGAAATCATATGTACAAATAATTAAGCTCAATATAGTTTTCTTCACTATTTTCTTCATGGCATCATAGTTGATGGTTTGGAAAGGGACGAATATGGATTCAATGATAGGCATGTAGCCAACACAATCTGATTTAATGGATAAGCCATTTCCACAATTCAAAATAAAAAATATTATCGAACTTACGGGGGAGTTCGTAATATTGCTCAACTTGGCCTAGCTCAACTAAATACTAAGCTGCATTTGTGACCCATAAATAACAAAAGGATTTTCTCAATAGTATACAAACACTTGGTGATGAGTAGCAAAAGTTTTTTTACCTCTTCAAAAACTTTCGCATACAACGCTAGGGCAACAGGGGCATTAAATATCCCAGCACATCCACAAGGGCGCTCCTTTCTACTTTTCTCATGAGGTGCACTATCAGTTCCAAGAAAAAATTTTTTACTTCCGCTAGTCACTGCTGCAACAATAGCCTGTCCTAAACAAGAAATGGGCTTATGAGCTAACAAAAATCCAAAAAAAGTACTATATTTTTTATTCTCCAATAACTAGAGCAAAATAAAATACAAATTTTACGTCCAACAAAATCAAAAATATTAATGAGCACAGTTAAAACCTAAGATAAAATTCAATTGAAAATTTGTTCAAATAAATGACATGTGAAGCCTTGTTGAGACCAACCCAGTCAAAGTTTACTAGGCAATACTTGGATATTAAAGGCATAGAAGTACCAATTTTCTAAGCAACAATGAATAAGTTTGATGTTGAGCTTGGAAAGATATCAATTTATTGTAAAGCTCTCTGAGACATACTATGGGTTTCTCTTTTGAGTATTGGAAGGCAGTAGTTGTGTGGTTGTAGTCCTCCTTCAAAGAGAGCATTTCTGTTCAGGAGAAGGTGCTGCGGAGTAACAGTTGCTGCTACATTACCTAATAATATATAGAAATAAACTTAGATGTATGATGATCCAAGAAACACGATGGTGAGACATTTAGTGGAAAAAAGATTTATGTTATTGCTTACCGTTATTGCAAGACTCAACAAATCTAACAGCATCCTTCGTAGTGATGTGCTCCATAACAACCTTCAAACTTGGAAGCCTTTTGATCAAAGGCTGCAAAACAGTGCTGATAAAGACCTTTTCACGGTCAAAGACATCAATATTAGAATCTGTAACTTCACCATGCACCTGCAGAAAAAATCAGATATGTGCCCATGTTATAGAAAATCATATCTTATCACCAGATTGGTGAATAACACTTGAAACAACTAAAAACATTTTAAACAACAAAACCTTTCGGTAGTGGCATCAACATTGATAATCCTTTAATCTCAAGAACACAAAATCTATCATCATCAATGCCATCTTGGCTAAAGAAAATGGAGCTGCTAGCTCAAGAAACTAATTCAACTACAAGATTCAGCACAAACTATGTGCAACTACAATTTAACTTCAAAACGAATTACCTCCAAAATTGGAATTAGACATTTCCATTCTTTCCCAACTAAAAATAGAAAAAGGTAAATTCCAGTTGAGACTTTAACTCAATGACCTCCGAGATTGGAATCAGCTCATTCCAACTTTAGGGGCCTTCATTTTGTAGTAATTTTAGCTCAAAGCAATGTATAGTTAAAAACCATATTGTCTGACCTAAGTTCTCTTAAATTGCAAAACAAAGCATGCACCAAGAGTAGAACACAACCCTCATGTCTTGGATGCATACTAGTGGAAAAGTTTTGAATGTAGGATGCAGAAGAAAAACTAATAAAGAAGATTGGGCAATGTACCAGCAAAGGTAAATTCTGCTCAACCATCTCTTCAAGCACTGGTAGACATTTTCCAAAAAGATCTGTAACACCATCTTGAGAGTTTGTTGTTGCACCAGCAGGATATAACTTCACAGCAAAAACCACTCCACTTTTTTCTGTCCACATAAATAACACTTTTTTAGTGATAATAAAAGTCAAATTGCCGAATTTAAGAAAAGAGAGCAAAAAACCTTTGGAGAGTCTTAGTAGCATTTACAATTTTCTTACGTGATTTGATAGGTTTCATAGAAATACTATCCAGCAATTATTGTTAAAACAAACACACTGAATCTCATGCAAGATTTTTAACTCAAAACAAGGAGGAATAGTTCTAAATCTTTCATTCGACCAGGGAAACTCTCACAACTAAGTTAGAAGCTATCCTATCTGTGAGGAACAGCAACATCAATTATAAGCCATTTCCCAAAAGAAAACATCAATTATAAGCCCTATCAACTAGTAGTCTCACACCCTACGCAGCCCCATGGCAAAGGAAAAGGCAACAGAGCTTGGACGTCCAAATCCTATATGGTAAATTCCTCATTAACAATAAAGCACTAGGGTGGTATGATCAAAGTTCCAAATTTAAAAATGGACAATGCAAATAGTCAAGTCAAATCATAAAAATGACTCGGAGAAAATACAAACAACAATACCAACCCATCAAGCGCAGAATAAGGAAAACAACTCAACGACAAAGTTAGACTCACTGGCAAGTCTGATTTCATCCGGACTTGTGGTGTCAGTCAAATAAAGTGTCATAAGTGGAGTAAAGTCTCTCTCAGCCGGCAAAGATTTCATTATAGATTCTCGATAAGCAAGAGCAGCAGCGGTGGTAGTAATGGGTGGCCTCAAATTTGGCATAACAATTGCCCTTCCAAAATGATTTGCGCTGCGGGTTAAGAGTTACGCAATACATGTCATCACTCTCCTCCAATATGTACCAAAAGTTCACAATCATTACCCTTGCTATAGAATTAAATCAAAAGTAACCTGTGAGGGACGACAGCTTGAAGAAGGCCACCATCGCGAAGGTGAAGATGCCAATCATCAGGGCGTGTAAGAGTTAGCTCCATAAGCGATGCTTTGCAGTTAACTTGCGAGGATCGGATTATCGTGCCAGGTTGGTGTGTAGGACCCGAGAATAACAATCAGTAAGCAGGCTAGAGAAAGAATATAAAATATGCCATTGACTGACTGACAGTTTGTAGTTTCAACTAAGGCTTAAAATGAAATACCTAAAGAAATAACCAGGGATTAAAATAAAATTTAGTACCAGAGATTGACGTCCTATAAAGGATCTATATGATTCGAGCGAGGATTAATATAAGAGTGGATGATTTAAAGGTGTCTTCTCATAATTGAGATCCTCCTAAAATACTCCGTGGGTAACAAAAAAAAAAAAGGTTAATTGTCTAAGAGTCTATAATTTTAACTAAAACTTTAGGATAAATTGCATGAAGTTGTTTGTACCATTTCATAGGAACAAACTTCAAATGTTGATAAATTTTTTAATTTGATTTTAAAAAAGTAAAATTAGTCTTCTTTTTTTTTGTTTCCTAGAAAGTGTCTATTGGGCCGAAGTCGATAATTAATCCCTTTCGTGATACTGATACATCCCTTACGAGGCCTGCCACTAGCCCAAGAGAAACCTTGAAACAACTCTTCATGGCATGCATATTATCTTTGTGAGATTGGTACATACAGTAGTTGTTTAAGTTTTCAAAATATTTTTAAATTAAAAAAAAAACATAAAATTACAAGTACTCAGTTCACCTCCCGCAGATGCCTTCGCGCCTGTTTTGGAAATTGCAATCTGAAATCCCCAATGGCGCCAAATTTGGGCGCCAAAACATGTTCCCGCCGCGCCACCGAATCCCCAGTTTTCATTCCCGCAGTTTTTCATTTATATAAACACTTCATCTCTGGCGTTCAATTCACGTGACACAGCCACACGCACTCCTCGGCGTGGTTCAGTCTCGGAGGGAACCGTAACTAAATAATCATGGTAGTGCCTTTGGGTCCCGGCAAGTTTTACGGCAGTGGCCTCCCTCGCCCCCGCATCTACACCGACGTCAAGTTTAACGTGGAGCGTATAGACCCGCCCGCGTCTGTGATGGAGCCTTTCCTCACCTGGGCTCGGGAGGCTCACTGGTCCATGGGAGGTCTGAGCTTTGAACGCCTCCGCCTACAGGGTCGGATCGAGGGCAACATCGACAGGCTCCGAAAGCAAAAGGACAAACAGGCCAAATCGGAAGGGTCTAGCGTTAGTCCCAATCCGGTGAAACATCATGTACAGCCTGGTGCAAATGGGAAAAGTGATAAAGACAGGAAAAGGGTTGCCTCGATCTCGCCTCCTCCGGCTCCTAAGGTGGCAAAGAGACGGAAATTTGTTGAGGAAAGCGAGGAGGAAGAGGCGATCGAGAGGGTGGATTCAAGGAAGCAACCTGCGAGGAAGTTGGTGGGGGATTTCGACAGAGTGGCGAAGGACAATGTAGCTAACGTTAATGGAAAGATGAGGACAAGAAAAATGGTAATGCAGGACGAGGAGGAGGATCGTGATGTTATGAAAGTGGTTGAAGAGGCGAGTAGAGGCAATTCTAAGGGAAAGAAATTGAAAAGCCGAGTAAAGGGTAATAACGGGGAGGAGATTGGGTCTAGCTCTGCTGCCAAAGTACTTAGGACTTCACCGAGATTTGCTAAGCGAAAGCAGAAGTTGGTTCTTTGATTAGCATTTGTAAGCTGATCTGATTTTTCTTTGGGTTTTGATCAGAGTCAGATAGAGTTAAAAGTTTGTTTCTTTGCTCTTTTGTTTTTTTTCCCTTCATGTACTTAATTGGAGTATTAGAATTTTAATTTTCCTTGTTCAATTGCCAAGGGCTTTATTCAGTTCATCTCTCCATTGAGCTTTTATCTGTGTGGTTCTGTAACTTCAGCATTACAGTCGAACCTATATTAATACATTTAGAATGCTACTCCATCTCTGTTGAATAGACTTTGAGAATATCATTTCCCAGAAAGGTTCCTTGTTTCTGCATCTCTACAATGATAGATCGTCTATAAATTGCACATCAAATCCTAAAATATGTATCGCAAAGTATAAGTAGCTCAAAGCACCTCGTTCACATGTGTCTCCCACCCAACTGGCACTTTTGATTCAAAATCAATTCCCTGCATCCGTTGCTTCAACAATCCCAACACCACAAGTCTAATCTTGCAAACAGAGCTTCATCCTTCTAGTAAAACGATTAAAATTTTACTGCCTTTCCAAACACAGCTCTTTCAAGTTCCTATTTTGTTGGATCACTCCCTTAATTCTGGCCAACCTACATGATTGTTCAGTTAAAAGTTTGTATGTTGATGGTCTCTCCCATGGGACAATTCCAAAATCATCATTAAACTCCTCCATCCCTTCAACAAAGAACTGCCAGATCAAAGCACCTGCCCCAGATCGATTTCTCTTTGCAGATTTATAGATGATGTCTGCAATGGTTTTGTAGAACTGGTCCCGCTGAGAGTAGTGGAAGTCCTTGTTAAGGTTAGACAATCCATATTCAGTGAATAGGACAGGTTTGTTCAGTTCATAGTGACCATCTTCAGTGTGAGAAAGCATCCACTTCGACACAAATGCCAATTTATCTTTAAATTCTCTATCGTGGATCCTACCAAAGAAAAAAGTGTATTAGATGTAGGCCAGATGCTCAGAAGCACTATTATAGACATAAAGAAGTGTATTATGTATCCAGTGGAGTGGTACAAAGACTAGGTTAATGATGCATCAGAAGAAGTCGCCATGAGATGTTAGATGCTCTTGTTTTTGCCAAAAACACTTAAAATGGCTATGGCCCCAGATGAAAAATTTTAAAAAGTTCACAACTGAAGGGCTCGTATTATTTATGTTTTCATTTTATCTCCTACAAAATTGTTCATTTTGAGTAACTCATGACGCTTACCAATGATCAGGGTATATATGAACAGAGGCGAAGTCAACGTCTGAGATCTTGGAATTGCGAACAAAATCTGATCCAAAGGTTGAAGCCCAATTTTCTGGGTTAACAGTTAACCTTTTGGGGTTTTTAGGGCCATAAAATCCTTCGAGCCCCACAGTCAGCAGATGGTTCTTGTCGATTGATTTCACAAAAGCAGACATTTCCACTATCCAGTCCTGCGATTATAACCCACTAAGTTAATGCTTACAGATTTTGTAGCTATCAATTAGATATTTCTATACATTTCTGATTGTGTATTATTGCTTAACAGCATTTGTAAAGACTCTTCTCCTTTCCTTTTCCTTCTTTGTTTGCTGATGAATTCTGATTACGAAACATTGATATCCAAATTTGATACAGTAAAACAACAGGATGAGATAAGGACACTTGACCGTGATTTTAGGCAGAAAAGAATCGTTTGAGCAATTTGATCTTAGTGAGATGTTTGAACAATCTAAGCAAACTAACACATCTGATGTTTACCTCACAACATAAACATTCACTTGATGGCAGAACAAAAAAGTTAGTCTTAGCATGAAGAATTTCACATCACATTTCTAGATTTCCTTGAATATTTAATAGAGGAATCTTATACATGTCTGATATGTAATTCGTAGTTTTGCATCAATGGGGTGAACTTTGAAGACCTAATAGTTCTCACTCAATTGGCCTTGTAAAAGTGATTTATCTCCAATAAACAAAACAATATGGGGTAGTAAGGTTTCTAACTTACTTGAAGAGTGTCTCCTGAAGGATCAGACATGCATCTGGGTTCATTTATCAACTCCCAAGCAAAGATTGTGGGATCATTCCTATATTCAAACCCCGTGATGGTGTTTCTTCTTGTCAGCATTGTCTGTTATAAGAATGTAAATCAGAATTGACCAAGTGATCTCTAGAAATAAATAATTGTTTGATAATATTTGTATTCTACAGAATTTCACCCAGATACTCAGTATGATCTGATTTAGAGAACAGCGACCTTGGTTATTATTTTCCTATACAATGTATGTAAATTACACTAGAATACACAAAATGATCCAGAGCTCGGGTATAATATCCAGGTAAGAGATTATATCCAGTAAAGGAGGTGACTGATTTTCTGATATTTTCAGCATTCCTATCAAACAATAATCTTCCTTTTTCAATTAAAAATAGTATATCAACTGCAGCATCTTTGTCCATGTAAAATAAACAAAGACACCATGTATACTGCATTTCCAGAGTACTTCCTGTGTAGAAGTAACAAATAGTCTCTATGTTTTCAATTTGCAGAGCAGATCCATTTACTGGTGTTCTATCAAAGACAAAATCTCCTACACCTGGGTAATATAAGCCAATTGATTTAGCAAAACTCTAGTTGATAGAAATATTCTCAAAATCGTAAATCAAAATCAGCACTAGGCTCCAAGATAATTCCAGAAAATGAGAAAATATTATGAAGAAATGAAACCATACAAGTCTTGGTGCATTAACCATTGAAATATCACTATTAAGCAATCATGACTAAATCACAGAAATACAATAAAAAAAACTTCTATAGAACATTGAAAGGTAAAACAAAATAACAACTTAGGCACAAGAGCTATCACAAGTACTCAAAATCAAGTTTCTTGTGATACAAATGATTCATACATTTTACAACTTCATTCAAGTAGGTAAAAACTTGCCAGCATTCCCACACACTAGGGAGACAGTCGTCTCCTACTTATGACAACTTAGAAGTTGCATATGGTATCTATGCTCTTTCCTCACTTTTGAGAAGATGGATAAAAAATTAAAATCAGTTTGTGAGCATTTGCTAATGGCATTCAAACGAACACAGCTTTTTTTCGGTGGAAGAGGGAAACAAAAAAAGATTGATTGCAAGCCACTAAAAGCTTGTTAATTCTTATCTCATATTGTCTGCATATGGATAAAGAGTCCAGGAAGAAAAGCCACACATCTATGGTTCATGAGACATTAGAAGGAAGGAAATTCTCAATTCAAACAAAGCTACATGAGATACTCAGTCGTTTTGACTTTTGGTAGAGGATATGTTCCATCCTTTCATAATTGAATAAGGAAACTCCAGCGAAATGCAATTTGTCTGAGGAATATGGTTAAAAGAAGCTTGAAATGTGATTTGTTTAAACTACCAAAAAGAAACGCACAGAAGGATAACACATACCTTAATATAATTCTTAAAGTATCGTTTGATGGATGGATCAAAGAAGAAGGAATCATTTGAAGAGCTTAAACCAATGCCCTCTTCCCATGCCCATTTCACATACTGAGTCTTCCCGCCATAAGCTTGTAAGTTGTTAACTAAACTCAGAAGTAGCCTAATTCCATGCTGTCTTGCTTCTGAAATAACATAATCCAAAGCCTAAAAAAAAAAAAATTACGAGTCATCAAACTGGCAGATGTTGAATAAGTATTTACAATTTATTCTCTTTAACAGTACAACAAATAGAGAAAGCAGTATAATCATTGATATTATAGAAAGATTGATTTGACCAAATCTCCATTGCTAGCATGGGAGAGGGAAACTTTAGAAGGTAAAGAAGAATCAGGTTTAAAAGGTGAGATCTTACTGTTGGAAGAGTTTTTGCTGTGAATGTCGTCTTAACCATCCTTAAAGTAGGGATGGATGATGAACACAAGAAGCATTGTTTAAAGAGTATGGCAACAACGGAAAGCAAACATACAGTTGTTTGACATGCACACAAAAATTCTCAAGGATGGATTATTTATGCATGAGGCGTTATAAGGATATTAGCATGAAATGAAAGCCATTAGGGGGATGAATTTTACTTGACAAGTATCCTATGAATCATAAGTTTGAGGCTCCTTGTGAGAAACTGAAGGGGCCTTGTCAGTTTTTATTTGTATTCACCATAGTAGTGCAAAGGACACACATGTTGGTTGAGCATATAAATGCGTAAAATGCCTAATGGCTCATCTGTTGTCAGGTAATTCGTCCTGAACCTCACTTAAATATGTTTCTTCGTCATCAATTTGGTTATTTTTCGTACAGCATCTCACCGACACTTTAAATAAAGTTAACCTTCTAACGTGAAAGTAGACACGGTTCAGACCCTACCGACAAAAGTACCCGAAATGTCAAAAGATGTTTGAACAAAAATCAAATTCCAAATTTCCAAGCAAAATTTTTCAGAATTAGTAGGACAAATTGAAACGTCACATACCTTGAAAACACGCTCATCGAATTGGCCGGGGGAGATCTGGAGGGCATTGTAGGTACCGTCGTTGAAAGCCCAAGTCCGACAGACAGTCATACCCATTTTTGCACCAGCTTGCAGCATTGCACCAACACGAGGCTTTCTGTCTCCGTCCGCAGCATGGTCCATCAACCAAAACGAATTCCATCCATTAATGTAAAAAGCTCTACCATCCACCGTAAACTGAGTCCCATTTCTCTCAATAAAAGCTAACTCTGGCTCTTGGTAATAAGTGATCCTCACATCACCAAACGACATGAAAATGAATGCCACACACGACGCAATACCAAGAACTGTGAACCATAGCCCATTGGCTGCCACCATTCTCCTTTTCAATAAGTTATGAAGGCCTAAAACTTTCAGAACACTTTTTAAAAAAAATCACAAATTGAAGCGACTCCTAGATACCCTTTCGGCTCTTAATCACGAATATCTGACAATCAGGCATAGACAGAAGATATTATATCACCTTGAACACAGATTTGAGTAGAAATGCCTGTGGCAGTCAGTGTTCAGAACACCTAGATCCCTGTCTAAGTACCAGAAAATGACTATAAAGAGACCAAGAACAGCCTCGATCTCCAGCAAGACTCAAACAAGAAACACAACCAATATATAAGAAAAGAGAGATTTTCTCGGAGATTCTTGCTCTGTTTGTAATATTTGTATATACTTATAAGAGCAGATGGAGCAGCAGATTCTTGTGGAAGAAATTGTGGAATGTTGAAACCAAAAAAAAAAAAAGCAAGTTAAGCCCAGCGAAAGCAATAAGATACCTAACGAAGAAAAAAAAAATTGAAGAATGTTAAAGACGAAGAAAGGAGTGAGTAAAAGCGTGGTGGGTGTGTGTGGTGGAATGTTGGTATCAGATCTAAAGACGCTGAATACTGCCCCTAAGATTTCTTCAGTTATAATATTCAACAGAACAGGCTTCCCATCTCATTCAAACGACCATTTGTCAGATGGTGCCATGTCTGTCAATCTCCCTTAACTTCCCATGTTATATTAGGTATTGTCAGACAAATCAAATATCAACCTGCTAACTCATCAAAGCTTCCGCAATCTGCTCCAGTGTTGTTTAGCTTTTTATTTTTAAACACTCCTTTTTTTTCTAATTTTATAATATTTTATTTTATTTTATAAAAAATTTCAATTACTTATTTATATATATATCGTGTAGATTCTACATAAATAAATATAAAATTTACATAAATAAATAACTAAAATTTATATAAAAAAATAAAACATCGTAATATTAAACTAAAAATCTTGCTCCCTTTTTTAAATGTAGATATTGCTAATGACTGCCAAATATAGTATGCTTCCTCGTTTAAGAAGTAAGTAAGATGCTGAATCATAAGAAACAAAAGAAGAAAAAAAACAGAGAAAGAACTGTTCCCACGTGACGTGAGGGTCCCATCCCAAATGTAAAGTCACGAGAGAGTTGTTTTTTCACGCTTTCACATACGCATCTCTTAGTAAAAAATTTATTGTTGACCTGTCGTTCTTTTACGCCTGTCGTTTCTACGTGTATTTGCATAATGCAGAGACTGTCTTCTTCTGAGGCGCGGGTTGCCTCCCCAATTCTTTAGTGTTCAGCATCTAGGCTCTTCTCTTTTGTAATTAAATTGTAATCATTTATTACGAATATCAAGAGAGTAATTATTGTACAGACTGGTTTGTCCATTTAGTCTTTTAATGTTTCTTTGGAATCACTTATCTTGAGTATCCTTCCAACAAATGCATACCTTTTCTCTTAGAGGATACGTTGAGGTTCTGTTACTTGCGATTTATCATATAATTTTGTTATTTTCCCTTTACATATATATAAAAAAAGGAGATGCATGTTTTTAAATGGTTCCCAAACGTAATATATAGAAGAGGTAATGGCACAATGTCAAATAAGTGTACTGTTTTGTTGGTAAGATTGTGTCTAATTATTGCTGAAATTGAGACAAAGAGAAAAGTTAAAGAATCATTAAGTGATGATAAAGAACAAAGTAAGCAATCAAGTAGTCCAAGTAGAAACGAGACTATATATATTATGTTTTTCTTGCTAAAAGGCATAGTCTGACATAATCTCCTTCCCTAATCATGAATTTTAGGTTATATTTGCATTGCAACTAGAATGTATATCTCATATTTATTTTATATTAAAATAAATTATTTACAATTCCATGTTTTAGTACCTTCGATTGAAGAATAATAAAACGACTAAAATTATAATCTGGTTACTTATCTATAATTCTAAAGTATATATCTATGTTTAAACTGTCTTTTCTTTATGACTTTTCAATACATCAAATAAACATATGTGCTTTATAATAACCACCTCAATCTTTACTTTTACAAATTTGATCATCAAATAATAAATATCTAAAGATTTTTAATCTATTAAGAGGAAGTTTTGCTTTCTCACACAATTAGTTTTGTATGCCTATTAAGAGGTAGTACATAAGACAAATTTAAACTACATCCCAACTCATCATATAAGACCCAATCTTAGACAATAAGTAAAAATGTTATATTTGACTAAACTGCAGACCAAAACATGTTACAAAAAATTAACAATGATTACGATAGTTACTTTGCTTTTAATGAATCATCTTATTATTTGATCCTAATATTGTGTGAATGTAAGTTGGCTTAATTTTGCATGTACTTCTTGCTTAGTTTTTATGAGGGACACTTGACTTGTTCTTATATGAATTTGATGTAGGTTCAATCCTTGTTTCTTATATAGCTGACGAGGTTTTAAGGTATCTTAGAATTTGGAAGAGCTTGTAGAGTTCCAATAGAATTTCAATATACTTCTTAACTTGAACTTCTTCTTTCAATCCTTGAATTTGGACTTTGTGAAAAAGTCATTTGACTTGATTTCATTCATTTTACTTATCTTTGTGAGGGGCAAGCTTTGGGGCAACTAGTAAGGCTATACCTTTGTGACCAAAAGATCACATATTTGAGTCATAATAATAGACTCTTTGTAAAAGGCAAAAAGAAGGTTGCAAAAAATTGATGTCCCTCTCCTGAACTTCGCAAAGCCGGGAGCCTCGTGTAATAGGGTTGTTGTTGTTGTTGTTATACTTATCTTTGTGAGAGTCATTTGAATGTTGATAAATTTATTATAGCTTTAACCTTTCTCTTTTGTAGAATAATGTCATGTGGAAGCACTTGTGAAATCAAAGCAAAGTTCTAAGACACTTTGATATTTGCTTAATTGATTATACATTTATTCCAAAACACTTAGTGATCAATGTTATGAAATTCTTAAGACGTTCACTTTAGTTCATATTTTATTTTATGTACAATTCGGAAGCGAAAGAGCTAAAGTGAGTCGAAAGCATAATATTTGAATTGTCTTCTTGATATTTACACTCACTTGTCTTCATAGAACAAGAAAAAGAAGGATTGGTTGTAATTTTTACATAAAATACGATATTTTGAAATTTTAAGAATATCTAAACTTTTAAAATTTCAAATTTTCATGAGAATAAAAGGAAGCTTTTAGAATTATAAAAGAACACATAACAACACATCATTAGAGAGATTAATTAAAGTATCTTACGATGAGAAAGAAACAAATTTGAATAGAAAAAAGGGATTTCTATCAAGATTCAACCAAAGATCATCAAGGTATTAAGATCTATAAGAATGAATTCTATTATTTGGTGTTCTTTTTTATTGTTATTAACTATCTTAAGATCAATAAGAATGAATTCTTTCATTTTTGTGTTCTTTTTTATTGTTATTAGTTATTCTTATCATAAGCTAAATTGTGATAGATTTAGATGGGATGAACATAAAATTATTGTTTTGGACTAATTATATGATTTGATGAAAAATCTAAGTTATTTTGTGAATTATTCATGACTAGAACTTCTAATTGAATTGTGATTTGTCGACATTCTAATTCAATTTCATATTATATGAAGACTAAGAGATCATATGTATGAATAGATCATGGTATATATAATAAGAGTCATATAGAATTCAAAAGATAAAACCATAAAAATCTTATAGGTTGAAGTCAAATCTATTGAATGAATTTATAGAGCGAGTTATTGCAATATAATTACAAGTTTTGACTATAAAGAGAATTTAATCACTTAACTTAAGTGTATGGACTATGTAATCTTGAGAAAGAATATGGTTATAACTTTAGAATTTCTACCAGTCTAAGAAACAATGGTTAATCATTGAATCAAGATAAATTTATCTACAGACAAATTCTAAGAGAATTCTATATCTAGATCTTAACTATTATTTAGTTGTTCCATTCTTATTCTTTCCTTTTGTTTGTTATTTTAGAATAGTTATTGGATAAATTATTTAAAAATTTTGAATTTTACTGAATTTTGTAATAATAGCCTAAACTTTTAGACATGCAATAAAATACTTCAACTTTTAATTTTTATAAAAATAACCAGCTATTAGCCTCATTGTTAATGATGCTTGCATGGCTTGCTATGTCAATAGACCCATTGTACATATGGCTGACATATGGCTTGTTAATATTATATAAGATTAAACATTAAAAATTAGAAAAAGAATTATACAACCATAATATTTTTTTCCTCTTCCTTTTAGAGATTTCTTGAATTATGTAAAAATACCAACTTTTCTACTCTTAGGTCTTCTTTTTTATATATTCTAGCACTTCTTTACAGCCCCATCTCTTCAGAAACAAAATTGCATATGTGTATTTTATCATACAATGTTTCTAATCTTTTATTTCCTTTAGGATTTTAATTTTGGCCCATGCTTACTTCCACAATTTAGGGTGCATCACATTTATAACTACATCTATTGATGAAATTCTTTTCTTTCTCATTACCTTACTTATAAGTCCTATTAGAATTGGATATCAAGGTTTGAAACCCACCATGTAACCATCACGATTTTGATTATAATTTTACTTGTATATTGTTTATTGGAATATATTGCTAAACAAGCATTAGTGTCTATCGAATAATTTTGTCATTTGATGACATTTTTAAGTTTGCTATTTCAAGTTTCATTGGAATTATTACTATTACGTTAATAATTTTAGTTGCTTTATATGCATTTTCTAGTTTGGTTTTAAAGCATTTTTACATAACTTAAGAAATCCCTAAAAGGAAGATGAAGATGATTATAAATGTGTTTTAAGGTTTCATATTTTTAATTTTTAAAAATTTTGATATTTAAACTGTAGGATTACTAATAGGCTACATGTCAATCACGAGCATAATAGATCTACTAATATGGTATGTTATATCAACATCAGTAAAAGTGGAACTAATGGTAGGATATTTTTGCAACCAAAAAAGTGCATTTTATTACCACTTTTGAAAGTTCAGGCTAGTATTATAAAATTTAGTAAGGTTTGAAATTTTTTATAATTTATCCTTATTTATTTTAGTTTTTTAATATTTTTCTTTAAATAAATCATTTGTTTAATAGATGAGATAATAGAAATATGGTTCTTACTAGTATTCCTCATGGAATTGACCCTCATATTTACTAAGATATACTACAAGAATGATAGGTACACTTGACTATTAATCTTTAGTATAGTTCAAAAATACACATATCAAGTTTTTGGTGTCTTCATAAATGATAAGGATATTAAAGATGCTTTATTTTTATTAATCTAATTATTCTTCCTTTCCATTATTTATTTTAAACCTTCTTTTCTTGATCTTATGCTTATTTCTTGAATTTTAGGATTTAAGCACCTTAGTTCATAACCATAAGTATTCCTAGACTAAAATATGTGATTAAGCTAGATTCATAGATTGAAATGACTTTCCTTTTAAAAATCAAGGGAAAAAAACTTTAAAAAAACTCAAAGGGAACCATAAATTCTAAGGTTCCTAATGTTAGACACAATGGTAGAACAGGGAGGACAAGGCACTATAGAGACTAATTGCTAGTATTTCTTTAATTAAGACAAAATCTAGCATTGCTAAGCCAAGATTGGAGACCAATATTTAAGATCATACCTTATTTAATTTAGATGGTTCAACAATTTTTACAGCTTGATGGCTTGTTTGATAAGGATCCAAATACACACATCGCCAACTTTTTAAAGATCTATGATACTTTCAAGATTAATGAAGATTCAAATGATGCTATTTAGTTAACGTTGAAGTCTTATGCCGTTTAGATGCATTACCATCTAAAATGGCCTTGTTAAAAAGCTTTGAGCTAGGTATTGACCTCCAGCAAAAATAGTAAGATTTAAGGATGAAACATTCTCCTTTTAACAATTAGAGAATGAGACATTAGATGAACTTAGAAGAGATTGAAGGAGCTATTGAGAAAGTTCCCACATCGCAGACTTAATTTGAGATTGTAGATGTAAACATTTCACTGTGATTTGAGTTATGAAAGATGTTGATGTATGCATCTTTAAATGGAACTATTAGCTTTAAAACTACTAATGAACTACAAAAGCTTATTGAAAATATTGCACTGAATAATTACTATTGAAGGAATTCAAGGTTGAAGCCAATGAAGCTAGAACTGGTAAGTAGAGATATTAACAATATAGGATTAGCAGCTTAACCGATATAAGTTATGAGTTACAACATTTACGATAAGATGCACCTTAATAATAAATGTCATGTCTTTTATAATATATGATAGCCAACTGAGCAAGTTAATTTTATAGGGAACCAAACTTATATTAATCCTTATATTAGCATTTAAAATCCAAAAGTAGAGAAATCATCCTAATTTTTCATATAATAATTAAAGACAAAAAGGACAAGGTCTTCACCCAAAATTTGGCAACAACAATAGCAATTAGGGAAGCTAATTTTTAAAGAGCTTATGGAAATTTGCATTATAGTATTTAAGTATCACTTCTAGAGTATTGAGGTGTCCCTTTAAAATTAATAAGCCTCTATCTATAACTTAGAAAGTCAAATTGGAAAGCTTGTTAAGCTTGTCTCTAAAAAGTATTTTAGTATTTTAAATGACAATACCAATCCAAATTCGAGGGAGAAAGTTATTGCAGTGACTTTGAGGAGTGCAAACAAGCTAAAAATTTAAGAGAAAGAGAAAGAAAAGAAGGAGAAGGTTGCTATAGAAGAAAATAGGGATAAGGTGGAGTCAAAAAAAGAGGAGGAGCCAAAGAATGAAATGGTCAAAGAATACTAACCAAAAATTTCATACCCGAGTAGGTCTAAAAAAGATAGAAAGGAAGATAAATTTGGTATGATTTTAAAGAATTTTTTTGAAAATTACATCTTAACATTCCTTCTGTTAAAGCTTTTCATAGATTCTAAAATATGTTAAATACTTAAAAGATATCCATTCTAGCAAGAAGAGGTTTGAAGAGTTGTCAACTATTACTTTGAGTGATGAATGCACCACTTTCTAGTGAAATAGATTACCCTAAAAAATGAAAGATCTAGGGTTACTATTCTTTGTAATATCATGTATTTATCAATTAGAAGGGAGTTTGAGAATTTAGGAGCTATTATTAATTTTATGCCACTTGGTATATTTAAAATATTAGGATTAAGTGAACCTAAAACCAATTACGATAAGCATTCAATTAGCATATATGCTAGTTAAGTATCCTAGACACATTATAGAATATATTTGGCTTAAGCTTGAAAAATTCATCTTTGCAATTGATTTTATGGTTTTGAATAAGGAAAATGAAGTAGAGGTTCCCTTGATCTTTGGATTACCTTCTTTAACTATGCTAAATCTATATAGAATTACATGATAAGAAATTATCTTAAGGGTAAGGGATTAACAAGTAGCTTTTAAGATATTTAAAGCCACAAGACATTCCCTTGACAATGATGATACTTATTTCTTTATATATATGATTGATAATGAAGTTTTATCATGTTGTGTAAAAGATAATCATATAAGTTCTATTGGAAACTTATATGAAGCAAGGAGAAGAAGGGTAGATAAATAGCCCTATTCTAAAGGAGCATATGGCATAGCTAATAATACAATGAGTAGGCAAAGAAACTTGAGCAGATTGACAGAATAAAGAAGAGTATAATGAAGCCTTCATTTGAGGAGTTGTTATGGTGAAGTGCATAAGAAGGAATACAGCTAAAAGACTCATAAAGAAGGATTTGTTAGAAGGGAACCCAATAATTTAGGTGTATTAATTTCAATTTAGTAGCTTGATAGATATTTCACATTAATGTTAGGTTTTTTTTCATGATTTGATGTTTGTCACATTTTTTTAGTTAAAAATAGCTTAAAATCGTAGATTCAAAAGTGTTTTAATGACCTTTCACTATTGGATCATAATAACACTATCATTCATACTTCTCAAGCTGTAAGTATAGAGCCTTTTATTCTCAAGAGAGTATGAATGACCCTAATTTTCCTATTTTCTCTTTATTTTTAATTTTTATATTTCTTGTATGTGATGTGTTGAGTCCCGTTTTCAGAACTCAATCTCGGAATCATAAATCGAAAACCAAAGTGGCGGAAATGAAAGAACGGATCACAAACAAAAATGGGCCAAAAGCAAAACAAATGAATGGACGAAATCAAAGGCGAAAGTCGGATTCCGACATCCAAAAATGCATACTTTAAAGAAACGTCGCGTTAGAAAACTCTAAGACCACTTGAATTAAACCAATCCAATTCGGTATAAATTTTTGTTTTCATTCTTTGTTCAATCTCATACAAAGCAATTCAATTTTCCATTTGGGAAATCATCCTCAATCAAAAACTCAATTCATAAGATTCTTCTTATACAATCATATCCCATCATTTTAAACACTTACTTTTTATTTGCTATAAAAACTCACACATGTCAATATGTCATCAAGTCATAAACAAAGAGCACTTTTATATTTCAAATCCATCAACACAATCATCGGACCTCCTGTTTGGAATCCAAACGCAATCAAACACATTTATAAACCCATAGCACTTCTATAATTCTCAATTAACAAAATCATCGGACCTCCTGTCCGGAATCCAAACACAATCAAATCATAATCATATACAGTCACATTCACATTCATCTCATCTACATACCATATACCATTCACATACCATATCCATACACAAATTTGTATCTCAATTCCATACACAAATTCAGAATTCATTTACATTCCAAAATAAATGCACTACAAACTTTAATGGCATTTTCAAGCCATAATACAACATCAATCTCAAAATTCACATACAAAGATACAAAAATTCCCACAATACTCAACATATGCCTAAGCTCTTATTTTTCCAATAATCTAACTTAAAAATACAATCATAAACATAAATACACGGATGTCTAGCTTTCTTTCATCCGATCTCCTTCTCGACACCTGGAGATGGGAATGAAAGGGGAGGTGAGCTTTACAGCTCGTGGATAACATGTTTATAACCGAAAAATAAGCGAAAAATCATTTTCCAAAACTTATTGCCAGTTTATAGACATTTTACAGTAGAAATTCATCAAATGCTTATTTTTCAAAATTTCTCAACTTATCAAAGAATTCATGAACAATTTTTTAAAACATGGATGCATCACACTTAGAAACAAAACAAGAGCACATAAACACATTAGAATGGTTTGGGTCGGTCCAGAAACAGAACGTACTACACATTCCAGCATAACGGTCCTGTGTAGCCGTGAACAGAAAGTACTACACCTTTTCACATAGCGGTCCAGTGTAGCCATGAACTTATGGGAGTCCGTAACAGAGCTCCAATGCCACTAGTGGGCAGGCGGGCGAAGCCTTTTTGACAAGTGCACTTGACAACTTATTGGACCTAACCAAACCCACATAACAAACATTTCACATTTGAAATCGAATTGTCCAAAGGCACATTTCAAAAACTAAATTTTTCATAATCATGTCATATCAGACAAATTTACATTCAAAATTTCACAATGTCAATCCAATTCACATAACATATTTCTCAGTCATTTAAAACCAAAGAATGCAACACTTTTTGCAATATCATCAAATCATTCAAAACAATGAATGTAACAATTGTAGAAATTTCTTAAATCATTCCAAAACCAATGAATTTAATCATTCGAAAACAATAATTTAAAAATAGTTTGCTTTCTTGATTTTTCGAAAATACATAATTAGCTTATAATTCAAATTATAAACATGGTACCCACCTTAATTCCATGCTTGAAACTTGTCCAAAGCTTCTCTTGCTCCATTGTTTCACAAATTTCCCTCATCCAAGACAAAAATCCCTAGTTAACAAACATCCAAAATTGAACATCACATAAGGCATAATCACCAAACTTAACTTTAGAAAACTCAAACCCATAACATTTTCAAGCTATCTAAACCAAAATTCCTTTAAAACTTCAAAGATCAAAATTCACTCTTACCTTGATCCTTCACCAAATTCAAAATTTCTTGGCTCATATGGAAGCTCTCATGCTCCTCTATCTTTTTCCCTCTTGGATCAACTTAAAAATCCTTCTTGAAATCAAAGAAAAATCAAACCCTAACCTTTTTTTTTCTTCTTTCCCTCTTCTCCACCACCGAAACACACTTTCTCCTTTCTTCTTTCCTTTCTTTTGTTCTTCCTTTAAAAATTTTGTGCTTCTCCTTCCTTTAAAAGCCAACTTACACGTCCATTTCCTAAATTGCCATTAATGAATGAGAAAAGACCCTTATGCCCTTCCTTATAAGCTTTGAAACTTAAAAGCTTTAGTATTCTTCCAATTTTGCCCCTCATGCATTTTTAACAATTTTATTCAATAATTCACTCCATATCATATGACCTTGCACAAATTAACATGCTAATTACTCACATTAACATGCTAATTAAATCCTCCAAATCATAAAATAAATCAAAGTCTCAAAATATATTTAAATCATGATTAACTTAGGACATTTTTTTAATCATCAAATTGAAGGAATTTACTAAAATTTCCTTCTATAGAAATGTTCCTTATAGTCTCAATTTTATAATGACACCAAAATAATTCAAATTGGTTCAATAGTCCAAAAGTTATATTCCAAGCATTTTCGAACTATTCTTATACTAAAACATTTCCCTAAGCTTGACTTCCATACAAAAATTGACACTCTTAGAGACTGAATTAAAATTCAATTCCATAGGAACATTGGTATCCCTATCTCTCT
>JANJEY010000009.1:4792816-4809821 GCA_024703695.1 Erythroxylum cataractarum
AGTTTATTTTCCTAATCTTGTTAGGATTTGGATTAGGGTTTTTGGCCATTATAAATAGGCCTTATTTATGTTTTCGGTAGATCATTGATTTTCGAAACAAAAATTTCATTCCAGAATTTGGCTTTGCCGTTCTTTCAAGATCGCTTGTCATTCTTGTTTCTCTTTTCGTCCAATCAAACAACATTGATTAAACTCCTGAACGGAGTCTAAACGTTCTCGTTCCGTTCTTAACTTCCGTTCTGCGTCACCAAGGGTCTCCATGACGTGCATGAAACAATGAGTCTTGCTCAACTCAATGAGAAAGAAGAAGTCTAGCGACGACCTAAACCAAACCAAAGTAGACATCTTCCCATCACCTCCAACCATCAAGTTGCCGCGACAATGATGACCCAACCCCGCCAACATTCATCAAGTGGCTCTCAGGTATCAATCAACACGAATGGAAGGTTCTGAATTAAGCCATGATAATCATGGTCTGGGATGGTCTCTCCCAAGTTGATGCATTGTGGGAAGTAGAGGATGACATATAGCAACACTATCCAATATTTTCGCTTGTGGGCAAGCTTGCTTTGGAGGATGGGTGTAGTGATACAACCCTCACCACACGAGCAGTAGCTAAACCCCTGCTTATGTATCAACACCGCCGCAGAACAAGTGAGGGGAAAGATTCATCAGAATTGAGGATTGCTATTTTGCAAACTAATGCAACATAGGACAATTGGTATGGACAATTGGAGAAGTGGATTATAAGGAGGCTTAGTGGAAGCTAATTTCAGTTGCTAGTTGGCAGCAATATGGAGTATGATCCATTATCCCTACTTTTCGGCATTTCTCATTTGATATCTCATGCATATATGTTAATGAAATTAGTAATGAAAGGAGGATATAATTTTCTTCCCAAAAATTAGTGTTTGCTAAAATCGGAAGGTTCTTTTTTTTATCTCTCTGAGCCTTCACTCCACATTTCACCATAGGTCTTAAAAGTTGTAAGACTCACAAACTTGAAGACTCCGAGGTTCCAGGGCTTGATTTCTCTGTGACACCGTCCGTAAACTGATCCCAAACTTGACTCCATACAATCCCCTGAACTAGTTACTTATTACTACATTTCCACAAATTGTTTTCTTGTCATAGTTAGGTAGCTCACATAAAACCAAGATAGAAAATCAAGGAATAGAAAATTCATAATTCTTACATCAGTCTAAGTTAAAGAACATCATAATAACCCAATCAAAAATCAATAAGGTCTTTCCATGAAAAAGTATAAATACTATTTCCACGTCACTTTGCTTCCAAATATTATCAGGGATCAATAATATGGAGATTAGAAGACAATAACTTGCCAAAACAAACACACATTCATGAACTTTCAATACAATCTAGAGTCATAAAGTCACCAACTATGCACATGATAAATACATTGAAGCAATTTATATGGGAATTAGATAACTAACCTTGGGTCCAATTAACTCATCAGCAAGGAAAGATGTCAGGAAAACTAGTAAAATTAGAAACCCCAAGCTCACTATTGATGCCAATGGCCAATTCCTTGTTTTTGCTAAATCATTGGTTTTGAAGAGACTTGTAAGGTTGCATCCAGGCTTGGCAGTTTTGGTAAGTAGAACCAAGGCCCCTACAAGCTCCAAAGTTTCAATAATAAACAGCCATAATGCCTGCAGTTAAAGGTAATATGAATCAATATGCAACTCCTTGAATGTAGAAAGGCATTAGCATAGCCACTACATCAATGCACGCATAATTCCTATTGCATCAATATTACTCCTTAACGATATAGATGATTTAGATCCACCTCATATGAAATTTAAGTGGAATAAGGTGCTATGAAGCTCAAATATGATAGTCTCACATGACAGTTAGCTAGCAATTGTCAAGGGGACAATCGCTCTTGCTAAGGGTGTATAGCCATTTAAGGCCAAGTAGTGGGGATCTAACCAAATTACGTGTATGAATAGGATACTTCTTGGAGAAATTCATTGTATGAGTAGGATTTACATCTCATATCCTAGTTTAGTTTATAAATACGTGTTATGACTTGTACTAGATTACCCTAACAAAATTCTTAATGACTTTCTTCTTTGCTAGATTCTTTCCCAACATTTGAAAGAAAAGTTCATTCATGAACTTTGGGTCAATACAGTTTATAGCTCGTGCACAAATTATGGGAGTAAATAAACAAACGATCACCATCCTTTGAGGGAGATCCTCAAGATTATTCCTTTTGAAATCATGAGGAACTTCTACTTCTCAAAGTAAATTTTCTGAACTCAATATTATCATTACAAAAAGGTACACAATAGATTGAAAAATCTATAAAAGCAGACACCATGAGTTAGTATGTTTTACAAGGGAGTGAAAGCCTAGGTAGTAGAAAGTATGCTACCAAGGCAGCTTATGAAAAGTTCAACAGCCTGATTCCGTTTTGTGGCATGTTCATTGTTATAAAAAGGCGTAAAATACCTTTATTACAATAAGCAAAGACCGGTATGAGTTACTATGCAATTGAAGGTAAAAAGCTCAGTTTAGGCACTCACTTCTGTCTCTGGATCAAGAACAGGTTGCTGAAAGATATAGGAAACGATAGACAAGCCCCCAGTGCCCAACGGTATGTGCAAATTGAACATATACAGAGCCATGGTGCTCCATATGCTGCCTCTCTCCCACGGAACATCCGATGAAAGAACAGAAAACGCCTGCTTATGTGAAGACAGAACCGAAAAATGCAGAAAAATATGAAAGTCTGTTCGTCAACGAGAATATAAAAAATATATATACACGTTATCTACTGATTACAAGAACCCAAATTTCGGATGAAGGAAGAAATTACAAGTCCAAACGATAATAAACTAGAACATGGGTTGGCTGAAGAAAAAGCCACTCTTCTCTCTTCAGACTCAAAGCCTACATTTTAAGTTGTCCAAGATAGTATACTTGGGAATATAAAATAGGGTCGAAACATAAACACCTGTGTAGGTTGTTCAGGAATTTGGTTTTTAAAGCAGCAACACTTGAGGGAAGATTCGGAAGAGGGACGATAACTGTTTGAATATTCATATGGGATCAACGATTGATGATAATGCCTGTAGAGTTTGGCAGAGAGGCATCCAGCAGTTGGCCAAAGCGCCATCATCGCCTATGCTTCAGCTGCAGTTTTTGGGTGGGTTTTCTTTTTGACGACTGCTCCATTTTACTGTTTTTATCCGGTCAACCAAAAATTCACATCATCCTCCCCCGAATGGTTCAAATTGAACCTAAGGGCTGTTTGGTTTTGTTTTCTTTTCTAAACTGTTTTTAAAAATAAGAAAATGACAGCAATTTTACAAAAACATAAAAATAATGTTTTTATATATTTTTAAAATTTGTTTTTTAACAAAAACAAATCATATTTGGTTTTTCCGCGCCAACTTCAGTATCTTCAGTGTCTTCTATGACGTGATTTCTCCAAATATATCATTTTTCAGTTTAGTTTTGTATCTGCTGCTTATGTTTGTTTTTGTATATGTTGCTTAATTTGCTTTTGAGTTAGTGCTGTTACTTGCATTAAAAGCTCTCTGCAACTAGAAATCAAAATGAAAGCTATCACTTTCATCACCTTGTCTTCCAATCATCTTTGTCTCCAAAACAAGTCTATATTATGTTGTTTTCTTTCACTTTTCTATATATATAGCAGATCATGAAAGTTTTCCTGATAGCATGATGATAGATAATTGTGCATTTTGGAGCTTAGAACTATGCGCTATCCTTTTTGCATTCTGTATCTTCTTTAATTCTTCATTCATTCTGATAATGTTTTCTTCGTAACATGATAATGGATGAAGGGAAAAAAGATTTAATTGTTAGTTAACTAGAAGTGGTGGTTAAGTCAAGAATTTGTATTATCAACTACCAAGAATAATCGGAGTTTTGCATTTCGAATTGGTGAATGGGTAGGAAGAGCCTGCTTTTAGGTGGATGATAAGAGCACCATAAATGGTATAATGCATTCAAAGCTTTTAAATCAAAGCATCCACATCTTTATACGAACTACCATCTTCTTCAATAGCTTTCTTGGCCTTTTTTGCAAGCTCTCGACCTCTTCTCCTCATCTCTGCGACCTTTTCACCACCACTCATTAGCCTTTTCACCATTGTCCCCAATGTTGGTGGTGGATCGTCGTTCCACAACGTTTGTTACGTACTACCTGCCTTTACACCAGTCTTCAACACGTGTACGATTAGCTTTTCGTTGTTGAATTGCTTTACCGATATAGGTCATTTTATCATTGGCACTCTAGCGCTCACACCTTTGAGAGTTAAGTTCTACTTACAATGAGTCATAAAACCTCCAACTGCTGGGTGATCTAGTATCAGTAATTGTGGTGCCCATCTATATATTATCAATCCTTTTCCTGATTCTTTAATCCTATATTCAAGTTCACTAGAAGCATCCTTTCTTGATTCATTTGATCATTGTCAGTGGATTTAAACACTCTCCCCAAAACCTAAATAAACTGAGCATTGCTCCCCTCAAGACCATATTCTATCTCTACAAATTAGTGTGTGGTCAAACCAACAATGCTTCCAAAACTGATGTAAAGATCAAAGTTGGGTTTTTGGCCATCAGACCAACTCAATATGCTCTGCTCGTCCATTGGAGTCAGATGAGAACAACTAGAATGCATTCAAAGTCATTGGAGTAATTACCACACGAATGGTTCATATTGTTAAAAACACATGTGCTTGCATGAGCATGATATGCATCATGCATATATTATGACCTCGCTTAAATTTACACCTTTATTTTTATGCTATAGAATCAAATTTACACATTTATTTTTATTCTATCATTTCCATGCACTTGTATACAGTTTAGCATTTAATATGGTTGTCTCATGTTTACTTTGAACCATATTTAGCATTTAATATTTTGTAGAAATTGTTGTGGTTGTCTCGAGTTTATTTTAAACTGTGTTTAGCATTTAATACTTTGTAGAAAGTGTTGTAATTGATGTCACTTATTTGTGATTACATTTAATGATGGAAGGTTTGAATAATATAAACAATTCCAATGATTGTGTGGAAATAAATGAAAAAGATAGGGTATGGAATGATATCATAGAAATGTATTTAATCTTCTTAATGGTTGAAAAAGTTGTCAAGGAAAATCAAACAACTACTTCCTTTTACAAATCTGGTTGAAAGAATATTAAGGTAGGACTTCAAACAAAATTCAATTTGGAGTATAATGATATTCACTTGAAGAATAAATATAATGGATTAAAGGTTAAATTAAAGAATTTCAAGAACTTACTCAAAAAAAATAGGAATCGATTACAACTCCTTTACTGGTCAAGTTAATGCTACAAATAAATATTGGGAAAATCTATTTAAGGTAAAATAACTTTAATCAAACTTAGATCAACACCAAGCCAAGCTTGAATAAGTATGAAATTTTCATCCTAGATCTAACTTGGCCACTCGCAAGTAAAAGATGAACAATGAGCAATTCAAACCTAGCTTGGCAGATTTTTCATTAAAGCCCATGATCACATCAACATTTAATCGGAGACAATTACAAATAAGAGCTTCTCACTCTACTAATTGACTAAAGAGGATTATTGTATCATTTATTAAATAAAAGATCATCTATTTTATAATATTTAAATGGCATTACTAAAAGATAAATTTATTTTTAATATTATTAATTCTAAATTATTATTATTTTTTTCTTTTTCTTTTTCTTTTATCTTTTTCCTTTTTCTCACTGTCTCCCCGTTTTAAGTTAAGTTTCATTGCATCTCTATCTTTTTAATTGTCAATATATAAATTATCCTATGTATGTCCTTTAATAACATGAACTTCTTTGTTTTTTTTAATTCTCATTATTCTATTTTTTAAAAATGTTATATTCAAATGTGATGCTTCAAGGTAATGTCTAAGATGTCTCCCGTTAAATATAAGAGTTAACTGTAATATGATCTTAAATCTTTTTGTAATATGATCTTTTTTATTTCAGTTTTTATATTTTAAAAACTACTATTTATCTCTCTAATATTATATTTAGCTATCATATGACTCATTTTGTCATATTTTATTAGTTTTTCATCTATTTATAACTCCAAATCATATCATACTAAAACTTAATTTTTTTAAAATTAATAAAATATGATAAAGAGAGTTGTTCCATAGCTAAATAATATCATAAGAGGATGAGTCAAAAGTCAACATACCAACACACAAAACTCCCCGTTTTGCGGGTTTTTGAGGAGAGTCATAATGTATGGAATCTTCCCTTTGTATTTTTACAAAAAGGTAGTTTTCGTGACTTGAACCTGTAACTTTATGATCATAAATGAGCAACTTTACCAGTTGTTCCAAGGCTCACCCATAAGAGGATGAGCAATAGTTCAATATATAAAAAAATGAAATGATAAAAGGTCAAAACAGAAGGGGTCCTAGTGGATTTAACCCTAAATACAATATCTAAAATTGGTTTCCATTGTTATGTTCCAATGCATAACTAAATTTTCCAACTTCTCTCTAGCCTTTTACCATTTTTACTCTTTAGTTATCTCTTGCAAATTTTTGGTTTTAGTTAATTTTCTTAAAGTGGGAGCTTTCGAACACCTCGCCTTTCTAGGACTCCTTCCTTATAAGAATGTCTTTGACATTAGTTTCCATCTTCAATGATTCTTCTAAGAAGATCTCAAATTTCCTCAAATAAACTTTGTACTCTACTCCTATTGGTAACCCCATTATTGCTTCAGGTGGCTCCGTTCCTCCCTCCTCTAACTCTTTGGAGAAGTTTTCTCAATTACCTAAAAAATTTCATGAATCTAAAATCTAGACCTCTAAATGTGGTTACTTGCCCCACGTGCACCCCCAGTTAAGCTTCAAGACTTAAAAAAATCCTTATGATGTGAGCATGATCATGATACTTTGTAAAAGAAATTGAACTAAAGATGAGCTAGTAATGCCAGAGGGACCAATAACAAGATCAAGAGTTAAGAAGTTCAAAGAAGCGCTTCAATCTTACAAGGGTAGAATTGTAGATAGCTTGGAATCTCAAGAGACAATGAGGCCAATGTCATCATAACTAATCAAGTTGGGTGGAAGGTGCAAGAAGACTTTCATTCTTGTTTAATTAATTATTTTAAGTTAGAAGCATAATTTTGGGCAGCCCACTACTTGTGTTTTGAGCTTGTTTTAGTGAGATGAACTTTTATTAACTTTCAACTCATTTAATTTAAACCTTTTAGGTTTAATGGATTGTATTTTAGAAATATTTGTTTGGGCTTTAGTTATTTTAGTGGGAGGCCTAAGTTTAAAGGCCTTTTACATATTTAGGGTTTCTTCCTTTTCAAGGGGTATAAATAACTCATAATAAACATTGTTTAGGGATTTTTTTAATGAATAATTCTCACATTGGCTTAGTCGAATTCATTTGGGGAGGATTTCTTGTCTTCTTATATTGCATCAAGAATATACTTCTTATCAAGATAATCACTTGTGGTGAATTCTATTCTTGTTTCAAATAAACCTTTTCATATGTTTTTCAATCCATATAATTGATTAGGGGTTCATTAAGGTTGGGGATTTCTTCTTATTCATGTTCAATCCAAGGTGTGTGCTTAATGGGTTTCGAGTTCTTTAGCATTAGGGTTCCACATCATTTGGTATCAGAACTTGGATTGGGATAAAATTTTATTTATCTTGTGTTTATTTGCTATTATTCTTGTTATTTTTCATTAGAATTTGAAAATAGGGTTCATTTTGTTCTTGTGTTTTTCTTGTTTCTTTATTTTTCCAACTTTGTTAATTGAATTATCGTTGAATTTATGGTAATTATTTACAAGGAAATAACTCAAATTCAGATATAGTCATTTAGGAAATTATTTAGATTTGGTCATATCTTAAATTGGGAAAATTAAATAGAAAAGTCAAATAGCATAAATTCCATCTTTGGGGTTAGCATGATTATAGGATTTTTTTTTTGTTGGCTTCCTATTTTGTTTAGTGTCTTTACATCTTTGCATCCAAGTTGACCTTTCCATTAGAGAAATTTCAATTTCTACATTTATGCATTAGTTTTGTCATTTTCCTTCATTCTAAGTTTGTACTTTTAGTATCTTTTACTTTTTGTTTCCATTTATACTATAATTAACAAATTGATTTTGTATTTTTAGGCAATATACATACTTTCCTTTCGTGTACCCATTTTGCTTTATTTATTTGGGTATACTTGCTTCTAGTTTTGTTCCCATCGTCTTTCTTAGGTGTTTTCATTGCATTCCTAAATTTTAATTTGCTGTTTATGAATTGCCTTGACTGGAAATTGAATTCTAAAGTGCAATTGGGGCAACAAACTTTAGTGGAAAAATGCTTGAGTGTGTAAACTTAAAAGAGTAAAAGGCAATTTTGAATGAAAACATAAATGGAGTGCCATCTTTTAGGCGAAACACATAAGGGAGTGAATTGTGGGTTATTTTTTATTGCTAACCATTTTCTTGCAACTTTTTGTTATAAAAATGGCCAATTGAAGAGATGGAAAGGAAAAATGGACGATAGAAGAGATGGAAAGGAAACATTACCTGAGCAGGATGAAAATGTTTCCAATTTGAAAGTGATGTATAAGGCATTCATGAGTGAATTTAAGAAGTTATCTACTAGGATGGATGGGATGGATGAGAGAATTAATGAAATCGGTAGAATCCAAAACTATGGCAGATCAATTGAAGGGAGGGACAATTGGAAAGGATGTATGACAAGTATGAAGATGAAGTGCAATCCGTGAGGGGTAGAGTAAGGAGGGAAGAAAAAGTGGAGAGAAAAGATAGCAACATTAATGTCATCAATATGAAAATTTCACCCTTTAAAAGAAGTAATGATGCTCAAGTGTACTTAGAATAGAAAAAAAAAAAGGTGGACATGTTTTTTCCTTGTCACAACTATTATGAAGATAAGAAAGTGAGACTGGTAGCAGTGCAATTCTCTAATTATTCATTAGTTTGGTGGGATCAATTAGTAAAGAATAGGAGGAATAGTGAACCACCTATATCCATTTGGGAAGAGATGAAAAGAGTGATGAAGAAGACGTTTGTGCCACCTTTTTACTATAGAGAGTTGCACCAACAATTACATAGACTCACACAAGGAACTAAATTAGTAGAAGATTATCACAAAGAGATGGAGATACTATTGATTAAAACTAATATATAAAAGGAGGAAGACGTGAAAATGGCTCCATTTATGGGCAGATTGAATAGGGAAATTAATTATGTGGTTGAGTTGCAACATGTAAAGATAGAGGACCTAGTGAACATTGCCAAAGTAACAAAAACAAAGAAGGACAATTAAGTATTTCTCAAATTCTAGTAGCAAATGGAATCCAAAATGGAGCAAAAATGAAGATAAAGAAAGGGAGCACTATTCGGATTCCAAGGAGAAAGGCAATGAGACAAACAAAGGCAAGGAGAAGAGTACTTCAATTAAAAAATTTACTACTGATCTATCTTCTAAACCTTCTAAACATTGGGATATTAAGTTCTTTAAATGTCAAGGGTGTGGTCATTATGCATCTGAATGTCCTAATATGAAGACTATAGACTACAATGGTTGAATGATAGTGGTGACGTCAAAGTTACTTATTTCATTCTCTATTGGTAGATATGCAGATAAAGTTATGTGTGATGTCATGTCTATGCAATCTCGTATTATATTTTTTGATAGGTCATGGCAATTTGATAGGCGTATTATGCATGATGGGTGTATGAATAGGTATTCTTTTTTGGATAATAGGCAAAAAGTTACCCTTGCTCCTTTATCACTAAAGAAGCATACCTTGAACAATTGAAAATTCAATAATCATCAAGTGGGATTTAGGTAGTGAGGTGGAAAAGAAAGAAGAGATAAAAGAGGCCATGAGAGAAAAGAATAAAATTAAAAGCCCCATGGTGAGTGATTGCATAGATGAGGAATAGAAAGTGGGATGTGCAAGAGAAAAGAAGTTAGTAAGGAAAATAAAAAATAGAATGTGAAAAGTGGGCAAAGAGAAACTGAAAGGAGTGAAAAGGTTAAGACAAAACCATGTTTATAAGCAAAAGAGAGAGAGAGTTAAAGAGTGCATACTTAGGCAAAAGAGCTTTAATCTTGATTCGGTTTGACCTAAATTTTCCTAGTGTGTTTGTGACCTTGTTGTAGGATTATGATGATATTTTTCTAGAATAGGTACCCCATAGGTTACCTGTTGGAGCCTAACTTTCTTTTAATTAATTGTTTATTTATTTGTTTGTTTGTTTATCTATTTTGAATTGAGTCCATTAATTTAGTGAGCATAAGTAGAAATTAGAATTTAGAATAAAATGTTAGAATTAAGCTAGAATTAAGTTAAGGTATTTTAGATTAAAGGTGTTAATAGGTATTACATGAAACGAAGAGGGGCAAAATAGGAAAGATAAGGATAAAATGTGTCTTGAATAAGAAGAAGAAGAGAAGTGTGCGTGAGTCTTGGAAAAGAGAAGAGAAATTTGTGGCAGAAGAGAAAAGAAGAGAAGAAAACATAGAGAAGAAAGAAAGAAGAGAAGAAAAACGTGGGGAAGCTAGGAAGGAAGAAGAATCAACTTGTTTTAGGTAAGTTCCATCTTTCCTTCTTGCTTTGTTAGAGAAGGAAATTAGAGAAATGGGTTTGTGTTGGGAATAAAGGGAGAAAGATGAGAAAGGAAGAACCCATTTTGATCTTTCATGGATGTTCTAAACTAGGTTTTTGATTTTCTAACCTAGATGGACTATGAGTAGGTTAAGTTTAAGCTTAATGTTATTACTCTTGATTATTGAAGCTTTATGCATTTCCATTGGAATGTTGGTTGAATGGAAATTTGGCTTGTTTTAGAAAATCAAGAATACCTTACGCAAGAGCAAGAGGAAAGGCAATCTTGGGCTTGGATTCATAAGCAATTAGGTGGTAATATGTTTATAGTTATTGTGTAGAAAGGGCAGGTTTGCTTACTTGTGTATTATGTGCTAAATTGCTTGATTTGAATTAATGTGATGGTTGAAAAATGCATAATGATTCATTATCATGATATGCTTTGATATATGATTGGCATTTTGTATGAATTAAAAGAAGAACAAGCATAAGAAGCATGAAAGTATGAACATGATTTGAAATGAATTAAGTATAAGAAATTTGCTTGTGTTTGGGCAAGAGAGAAACCATTTCGTTCGTCACGTGCACGTTGACCTAAAGCCTTCTCTCAGCTAGCCACTTGTGGCATATGAGATCCTTAGAACATACTCATTTTGTTTATGGTGTAAACTTCAATTTATCCATTTCGACCCATGGAAATTCTCGAGCTATTTGTTTGTGCATTTTATCATTAACTTGTCAAGTATGACGCATTTGAGTGATTATGTTTTGATAGTAAAATATACATGAATTGTGTTATGTGACAACTTCTTTAACTTTGAGTTTTTGAGCTAGAATTGCGGATAATTGAATGGTTAGCGTAAAATGCGATATAGATGTTTATATATTGATATGTATATATATATATATATACACATACATATATATGTTTGATTTGTGTGGCTTGTTGCTAGTGGCTATAAATATATTAGCCACTGAGCTTAGTAGCTTAACCTACTATTTTCTCCTTAGGTGCAGAACAAGAAGATTATTGATCCTTGCAAGGCATTTGGAAACTTCGAGATAGCCACATTTAGTAACTAAGTTAGTTCAATTACTTTTTGGTAACTTTAGTAGCATATCGAACATGAGCATCTATATGTATTTTGTATTAAGCTAATGATGTAGTATTGATATGTAACTAAAGCTTTGTTCAAACTCTATTTTGATTTAGTAATGAGATTCAGAATTGAAGAAGTTTCTTTTGTGTATGTTTACACTTTTCTTTGGTTGAGTTGTTAATGGTGGTTGTGGAATTGTATGTGCAAATTGTTGTTTGATTGTTAGAAATAGAAGTGTGAGATAGAGATGGAATGTTCGGTTCTAGGTTGTGAAATTCGAAGGTTTACCACGACAAACCTTTCCCGAAAGGCATTTTCGGCATGATCTCGTCACTTTGCCTCAATGAAAGCTGGACTATGTTGACCACGACGAACTTCTCCTGAAGGGTCTAGGAAAATATTTTGCATAGTTTCGCCACGGCGAACAGATACTTTTCCGTAGCGAATCCACTAAATGTTGACGCTAAAATCTTACATGAATTAATGTTTTAACTTTGCTCTCGCATCATCTTCACCCAACCGCCCCAAATGGTCTCCTTAGGATTAGTCATGGGACCCGAGCCCAACATTACAACCTTTGAGAGGGATTGAGCACCAGTTTGACTTAGAACTAGGAACTTATAAATTTCTAATCGTCCAGCTTGTTAAAACAATCCAAAGGAGATAAAGGAATTACAAAGGCAAGTGGATGAATTGCTTAAAAAGGGGTATATAAAGGAGAGCATGGGTCTGTATGTTGTGCCATTTCTTTTAGTGACAAAGAAAGACAGAACTTGGAGGATGTGAGTGGACTGTAGAGTGATCAACAAGATCACTATAAAGTATTTTCATCTTATTCCTAGATTAGATGATATGCTAGATGAGATGCATGGTGCTTGCATATTTACCAAAATTGATTTAAAAAGTGGCTATTATCATATTAGAATGCAAGAAGGTGATTAATCAAAAAATGTATTTAAGACCAAATATGGATTGTATGAGCAGTTGGTTATGCCTTTTGGCTTATATAATGCACCTAAGTATAAACTAGGATTTTTGGTTTATACATGGTCAACATACACGGGCGTGTAGGTAACTATGCATCTCCAAAAATACCTGAATTTGTGATTTCACAGGAGCATAGAGACTTACTCGAGCAACATACACTGCCATGTATATTAATATACATGGGCGTGTAATTACACTGACCATAAACAAAATTCTTTAAATCTTCACACATTTATAGAGACTTATATAGTCATTATACACGGTTATGTATCTTCAAGTTGCTTCAAATCTTCGTTACATGCTATTATTTCATCCGAATTCATCTACTTTTAGTCTAAGAAGTCAATTATCGCCTATAAATGCACTTGAAGCGAATTAAGCACTAAAAATAGTACAAAATTATTTAATATCAAGAAAATCAAATTGAATATGGGTATATAGATATAATAAAACAAGCATTTATCAAATATTCCCACACTTAAGATTTTGCTTGTGCTCAAGCAAATCATAATCTAAAACATCCATCCCTTATTAACTTCAACCTATCTATCCATACTCTAAATCATCATCTCATATTAATCAAATTAACATACGAGTATAATCAAGTCATCCTAAAACTAACCTTCATAAGTCAATATCAATCATAATCAAATCAATAATCTTTTTGAAATCAAAAGTGCAATTTTTACACCCTCACTAAGATTGCACTCAATGCACTCAAGTGTTTAAAGTGAAAAGTATAAGAATTCTGAAATCAATACATATTGGACCTCTTAACCGTAAGCTTGCAATATTATCATATCTCCACCACATATAAGATTACAAGAAACTTAGTCTTCACAATATAGGTTTATCATAACAAGAATCCATTGGTACCATAATCAATTTTTTAAAAATAATCTTTGAGCTTTCATCATGCACCATAATTAAAGAAGTATTGGATCTTTTCAAAATTCAAATTTCAAGCAATCATGTAATTGTAAATAATCTTCAGGCTTCAAATTAATAAAAAGTCTTCAAAGAAAAATAAGGTAAAGCTAATATTAGGGTTATAGTCAATGAAAAAGGCTAAGGCTCAAAATTGGTTACTCTCGAGGGATAAAATATGGTAGAGTAATTATAAAAAAAGGTTAAACAATTGTTAAATCTAAGCGCATTTATGACATTCATATTTCTAATTTAATAACTATGGTCTCAATATGTATAATAAAAGTAAGTTTTACAATTATTCAAATATGTATGTAACTCAAATGAAAGAATAAAAGAGCCTAAATATTAATGAATTTACTTTTAGACTCGAAAGCTCACATAAAGGTCTTATGTGCATAAATAATTTGCATTTTTTACTCAAATTAACTATCTCAATGATTCTAAACACATAACTTATAAAAGCAAGTTTATTTTAACTGTCATCCTTTTTCATACTAACTCAATTCAATAATCAATAACGATTCAAGTATTTATGGACATGTTTCAAAATTCAAGATATCAGTTAATAAAATTTAATAACAAACATTTATAATCTCCTTCCATACACTTAAAATTGTACATTTTCCCCAATTTACACAATATAAGAACATATGAATAAAAAGGAAGAGAAAGTGTAAGGATTCAGTACTTCCCTAAGTAGTAAGAATTTCAACATTCTGATTTCATTAAGGGACCCATCTAATACTAAAGACAATAATCATTATAAAATATAAATGAAAGGGATTAAAAAGATAAAATAAAATAAAATAACAAAAATAACTAAGAAATATGGAAATAAAATGAATGAAAATGCATTGAATTAATGTTTAGACAAAATAAATAACAATAGAAAGAAAACAAGAAAAATATACAAATAGAGAGAACCAAAATTAAGCATCTCCATCTTTGTTGTGACTCTGGCCTATCCATCGATGGAGAGTCCTCAAGTTGTTGATCCTTGAAATGTGGAGAAGTTGATGATGACATAACTGCTCCAGATAATAGAGGTTGAAAAGTTATTCCATAATAACTTGCTATGAGCAACATTAAATCCCCCATCCATCTAATAGAAGCCCCTACTTGGCCTATCCATTCCACCATCTCCACCTACTGTACTCAGATAGAGCGTTGAGTACCTATGAATTGTCTTAACCACCACTCCCTCAATATGTTGTCCTCAATTTGGGTGCCTCTTTACTCTCCTCCTCGTGTGTTGCTCCTCTCATTTGGGATGGTTATGACTGCGGCTGCGATGCTTGCTCCACTATGGTTGGCTCTTCTCTAGCTCTTCCCAGTGTTGTTGGCTCGTCAAGAACTCCAATTAGTCTATATATATTGCCTGTAGTTCCCCATCGTATTCATATTACATGCATATGCTTTAACACCTGGAGGTTTAAAGCTACCATATTACCCATCAGTCACATCGAAGATAATCTATCAAAGACCTTGTCCTTTATGCAAGTCTAGTTACATCAGGTCCCATATAGATAGTGTTGCCTATCCTTTCTTTGCTCTAACACTTGATAAACTGGGCTAATCTATGCCCCAAGTAGATTGGTATCTTATCACTCATACTCTAAAGATAAAACATATCCAAGTTCCCCACAATGCCATAGCTATATCATTGTCTACTCAATGTGTGGCTCAGAGTTCCATGTATATATTTGAGCGCTGGGTGTTGCAGCGACGATGCCTTCGATCTACTCGGGTCATAATCGCTGTCATCACTGATTATTCACTAGAATTGTTGAGAAGACATCACATATGGGAAGTTTATCTACAAGTCTAATTAAACTTACATCCCTACAAACTCTATGTTGTATAACCCCATCGTGATAGAGAATTCTAAATAACTCATTCAGACTAACAACTGTATCTATATGGTGTTCGATCGATCCCATGTGTGTCTTCCTTTCTCCACAAAGAATGTGGAGAGCATCTCAAGTGTTAACTACCAGTATGAGGGCTCAATGATTTCAAAGAACTGATACTAAGATTCAACTTCTATAAGGTCCCAAGAGCATTAGACCAAACTGACTTGCCTAAGTGCCTCTTAATCAAAGTTGTAACCTGTCAAGAATGTCTTCTCTTTGAGCCTCTTATACTACTCATGTGTCATTGCATTGAAGAGTAGCATCAAAGATCGATCGGGTGGATGAATTGAGCAAGCTCCTCTTAGGTCTCTAGAGGACCCCTCTCCTAGTTATCGCTTCCTTGGGACCTACTTTTCCCATCGAGATCTTGTCATTGTATCTGAAAATTTAAATAAATGTGAGAAATATGCATATAAATTACAAACATACCCTTTTCCCACACTTATTTCTTACGCTCACTAACTATGAAACATGAAAACGAACAAACAATAGAAATTAAAACACATAAAAATAAAATATAAAATATAATATAAATTAACACAAATAAATAAATAATTAAAATAAAATAAAATAAAATAAAATAATTAGAACTAACATCCTAATTAATTACAAAATTAAAATTAAAATTTTTGTAATTAACAAATGAAACTAACCTAATTACAAAATTATGAAATTAGCTTTAAAATTGGAAATTAACAAATATACTTTAACAATAATGCAAAATTAGCATAATTAAACGTTGAATTTACCTAAAGACTAAAATTGAAATGAAATTAAACAAGAAATAACTTTAATTAACCATAAAACAACTAATTAATTTCATGTAAAAACATCACAAATTAAGAATGAGTGAGTAAAAATTGCACCATTTCACAATTCAAATTGAAATATCATGGAATTAATCAAATTAAAGCAATAATTCATACAATGTGGATGACATTCGATTATTAAACCACAATTATCCACAATTCTCACAAAATTTTATAGAATTCCAAAATCCTAGATCTAGTGTTTGGGGCTAAAAATTCTAAAACACCCAATTATTCTTGCATAAACAAGTGAAATCAACAAGAATATTTACTTAGTTATTGCTAACTTGCAAGAAAAATGTAAAAATTTGGCTAGGAGATTGAGAGGGTTACAGTAGGGGAGTAAGAGAAAAAAGAAAAAGGGAGAAAAATAAGGGATTAGGGCAAATTGAAGGGCTATTGAAGACTTACACAATCTGCTACATTACTATGTAGGTGACTAACTTGCAATCTTTGTTTTTTGATTAAAAGGAAACTGTCAAAACAGATTACAGAGCGAGTCTGGGGAAACTAGTCCCCGACATATCCTCAAGGAGAAAATGTTGGCACCCTATAGGTGCAATATCAAAATAAGTGACGCCTACATCGAAAGTAACAGCGTGAGTGGCAAGCCAGTTAGCACTTC
>JANJEY010000009.1:4861393-4879212 GCA_024703695.1 Erythroxylum cataractarum
AATTCAAGTTTATATACAATTAAAAATATTTTGGTTTAGTTTAACAAATCAACTAACTACAAGAAAACAAGCCCTTTTGGGTCGTTTTAAAAATGTCACAAAAGGTCCTAAAAACATCGCAGAAGAGCATTTGCTATGGTGTAGGCAAAAGTTTTCTATGACGTTTTACGAAAAAAATCGTGGAAAACGCCAACATTCCGTGATGTTTCGTAAAACGTCACAAAAATGTTAGACATTCTGTGACGTTTTTATGGAAACGTCACGGAATGTCTTCCGCGACGTTTTAAAAAATGTTGCGAAATGTCTTTCGCTACGTTTTTATTATTATTTATTATTATTTTTTCCATTTTTTGAAAATCATATTAATTTAATAATTTTTAAAATTTAATAATTATTTTTTAAATATTATCATTGAGCAAATATATTTTTTAAATATCATGGAACTTCTTTTTATTCATTTCAGGGTCAGGTCATCCAATCGGTCCTCAGCTCCTGCCCTGAAAAACTAATTATAGAAGATAAGGACAAATTACAAAATGCAAAAGTGAAGTTGCACGCTCATCATTGAGCAACATCAATCATTTATAAAAAAACCGTTCCTTTATTTGATAAACATTCTCCATGCTATTTACATACTAAAAGACAAATTAAGGTATGGACATAGGAAAGAAGAAAAATAGGAGATTGTTGAGAGAATGAACATCTGGAAAGTAAAAGCAGAAACAAAAAATCTTATGCCAACATTAAGAACAAAAGAATAACCCTATGCCTATGCTGCTCCTTCCGTTTTTGTCAATAGATATGCTATGGCCGTAATTTACACAGAAAATAGGCTTTGTATCCAATTTAGCCTTTTTGCTCAACCTCAAAAACTTGGGATTTTCGCTTAACGGGAATACTCCTGCATGTTTCAACCTGCAAAATCATATGAAGTTTACTTGGCTCAGGATCGTCTCTGCATCTTGAAGCTAAGAGGAAAGTAATTGATAAATTTCATAAGTGACGTGAAATAGACTTTTTAGCAGAAAAAAACTAGACCCCATCATGCATCCTTCAGCCAGATGCTCCACACTTTGTTTACATATAAAAACAAAAATATGTGCTTCAGATGCTGTAAACCTGAGCAGGTTACACAAGAATTTGAAATATTCAAAGAGACCAATCTTGTCAACCTTGCACATACATTGGAAGATGCTAAAAGATGAGGACATTGAATACTTTCAATGTAATGAATGAAAATTGATTCGTTGATCAAGAAATCATCACATAAGAATGCCTTGCAACAAACAAAGCACTTGCAAAGGTCTATAAGACTCTTATAATACAGCATTGTTATTACTCATAATATAATCAAACAAGGCATCTAGGTCCATCACTGTAGAGTATTGAAGAAACTTCAACAGGACAGGGACTCATGCATCTGTTCATCATCATCATATATGAAACTAGTGCAACAGACAGGAACAAATCAGATATAAATTCCAAGGTTTTATCTGTTAGGTTGCAGTTTTGGGACAGATTAACCAGTGCTTGGGAAGACAGATCTTTGATGTTCTTGATGCTAGCATCACTTAACCCTCCACCACATACTTCCAAGGACTACAAATTCATGAAATCTACATCAAAAGCAAACAACTGAATAGCCAAATGAAACGTGCATGAAAAAGGAAGCAACCATTCCAAGATGAATGACTTGCATTTAGTTCAGATTCATGTTAAAGCATACTACCTAATTGATATTTCTAAATCTTTTCACAAGAATTATTCAACAGATGAACCAATAGTACTAAGACGTGATAGAGTAAAACACTTTGATTTAGAAGAACGTCACGTTGACTGAGGCGGGGCAGAGTTTGGCAGCCACTTCATGTATGATCAACTGACCCTACTTGCATTTCAATTTCAAGTTAATGCTTCATATAATATATAAACACACTACAATTAATGTATTCCACTCCAGTTAAAAAACCAACTGAAAAAGCATACTGCCTTTATCTTTAAAACCTTTAAAGGGAAAAGCAATATAGTTCTAGCAGTACCTCTCACGAAGGGACAGAATCATTGTAGTTTCTTCAACCTTCGTGTTTCCCTGCACAATAAACAAGAAATACTAACATCACTATTTTGTTGGGGCGAAGAGAAAGCAAGAACTGAATAGGAAAATAGGATTGTAAATCTAAATACTAAGACTTCATAGAAAACAAAGGATGGTTAAACCACTGTAGAATTTAGTTGGCAGACTATGGATAAAAACTCGAATAAAATTATTAATGGCCACAAATATCTAACAAATCTTAATCTGTGATCTTCTTTCCTTCCTATTCACAAGAAAAAGAATCATTTCTTAATTGCTACGTTCATCAAACACATCATGAATGATAAACACTACAGCCAACTATAATCTGAGTTGGGTTGATTTGTTAGCATGAAAACAAGATTGAACGAATGAGTTCTTACAAGCAACGCTTGGGAATCCACCAAATATGGCTAATGGCCTTATTGGGCAAATCCATTTAATCTGCCACATCAGATTGCAATGAACAATATAATCAGTTTCTTTTTACAATCAGTGAAGCATGTTTACATGCATGTCTACAACATAATCCTATAAACTGAGTTAAATCAATTTGTTTGGAAATAAACATAATGATTAACATGAATCAATTTGTTAAGCAAAGCAAGGCCAACGCATTAAACAAATCCCATTAGTAAGACTAAAATCAATCCAACTATAAGCTCCAAACTAAACGCTCAATTCTTAAAATACGCAATATAAAAATATGTAAGCAAGAATCTGATCCAGTGATCTTCCAACCAACAACTCAACTTAAAAATGTAGTCTTGCTTAAGGATACATCCGCTTTTTATGCGTTGGCTAATCGATCAAGTCTATATTTTGAAGCAAGCAACCTGCTCGAGTATTACCGCAAATGAAAAGAAGAAAATGAAAAAATAAGAAGCAAAAGAAGAGAGCTACTCTGAGTTCAAACCCCAGAAGAAGAAGTAGAACCCAAGGGCTTGCCATGATTAGTGTGATTCCACAAGTACATACAAGGTCTTGCCATTCAACCTCTCACGATCCTACAACATCTAAAAGCATTTTATCATAATCAGTTGTAGAGCAAGACAAGAAAACAAAGAAGTAAAGGTTGTAAGAAAATGAAAACCTTGTGGTCTGAAAGTTCAATTATACATGCACCTTTGACTACTTCTGCTCCACCACGCTCTACATACCAATTGCCCAGTTAAACACTTAAAACACTTGTCCAAAAATGAACATTTAATTCACATCAAAATAAAGGAAAAAGATTAAGAATAAAAATAAAACAGATGAATTTAAAGAACGTGAACCAGTACACAGTTGTGCTTTTGGACAAACATAATGCCTCAAACACCTCTCATTGTGTACATTTGTAGGCCTAGGAATCAATAGATTCTTTAACTTTGTCCAAGGCTATGAAACTCGATATACATTAGTTACAAACCTTAAAGCAGATTAATCAACAATGACCTTATTGTTAACATTAATTCTCATACCAGAATTAGTGTGATTGAGCTGAACTTGAGGTGGAGGCCGAGTTGAATGGGGAAGAGAAATCAAAAACCAATCTCCGCCCTCGCCGTCCTCATCACCACTGCTAACTGCTCCTCCAACTACTTCACCTCCTTCGATGTGTCCTTCACGTTGTTCAGCTTCTCCCTTATTGCCGCGTCTCTCTCGTTCATAAATTTCCCCAGTGGCGTGAACCAGATCTTGTCTAGAGCGACCATGAGGATTAGGAACTCCACCATTATGATTGGGAGAGTTAGGTTGAAGTCGAAGAGAGCAGCTTAATTTCCCTATTTCTACAACTAGTAACGGCGGGGCAAAGGTGAAGGAAGCTGCGTTGAGAAGGTAGAGGAATTTAAAGGTGGTGGATGAGAGAGCGATGAGGTGGGTTTTGCTGAATTTGGGTAGTGTGACTTGGAGCTTGTTATTGGGTTTGTTGGTAATGATGGAGAGTGAGGGAGTGGAGTTGACTGTCTGATGAGGAGTTTGGAGAGCTGAGAGCTGAGAGTAGAAGAAGAGCGTAGACCTTGCGTTTTCGCTTGTTGCAGACAGAAGAAGGTAGAGAGAAAAACCAGAGAAGAAACTAATGAAGATGAAACGTCAGAGTATAAATCGACTGGTGGGAAATTAAGGCGGTAGAAGAAAATTTTAAATAGCATTTCACGATGTTTTCTTTAATAAAACATCGCGATTTTTATTTCGCGACGTTTTATGAATAAAACGTTGTAGAATATATTGAAAATCTGTGATGTTTTCATAAAACGTCACAAAAAATTAAAACTTTTCGTGACGTTTTTTAAACATCACAAAAAGTCTGAATATTTTGCGATGTTTTATTAAAAAAACGTCGCGAATAGTATATTATTCTTGTAGTGACCTCTATGGTTTAAATTAGTTAATTTTTAAATAGATACTTTAAATTAAATTAAAATATTATTAATTTTATATTTATCTCTTTTTTTTTTACTTTATCTATTTTACTACCTTATCTTTATTTTATTGATTTCTATCAATTCATTCTTTTCTCCGATTTGTACTCATTCCTTTACCATTTTCACAATTTAATCTCTATATTGAAAATCTTACCATTTTCACAATTTAATCTCTATATTAAAAATCTTAAATTACCTTTTGATTAACAAAATAGTTGAATATTTCTTAATTTTATTTTATCCAACACACCCCCAGACTAGAACGTGTTTCCCTTTAAAATATGCTAAATAAGGAGACCTATATATAAACTATAAAAAATTACCACTGTCTTTGCTGTGAATGGCATTTACAATGGGTTACAGTTCTACTCAAAGTCCATTGACATATGGATTAATTTAATTAATTAATCAATCATTTTTTATATATTAATAAATTTTTATACATTAAAATAAATCGAGTAATTTTTATTTCACAATTTTTTAATTAAACTTTAACTTCTTTGATAAATAAAGACAGTTTCTTTTAATAATATTTCAAATTTTCTAAATTTGTTCAATCTTTAATCAATTTTACGACGTTTTAATATTAAATTAATTAAACTTTTTGAAAATTAAGATTATTGTCTTATGGATTTAATTTTTGATATGATTTTTAAAGCATTAGTATTTAATCTACAAACAATCAATTTTTAGCCATGACTTAATTGTCAGCCAAGCCAACACGATTAAGCTTGCTTGTACCCTAACATAAATGCATCTATCTGACGTGATTGTGAGGTCTCAATCGAATTGTCAAATTAAAAAGCTGTTGCAAGAGTTAAAAGGCACAATCAAAGTGAAATTAATAACCCCTTCCTTCAATTGTTGTGTAGATGAACATTGAAGGCTGTGTCGAATTTATAAAATCTAAACGACGTAAGACATAAAAGAAAAATTGTAAAATTGATGTTACATAATTAATATTGGTCATATCTTCTACAGAATGTTAGAGATAAAGACTGTACGCACGCTGCAAAGAAGAGGAATGTTTATCCTTCCTCCTCTTTTTTCTTCTCGTTCTTTGATATATGCTTTCCTTCCTCCTCTCCTCTGCTTCTTCTCTTTCTTTATCTATCCTGATTTCCTTCCCCTTCTCCCACAGTTTGCCCCCAGCTTCTGATTCTTCGATAAACTTCACAATCAAAACCCCTGATTTCTGGTACTGTCTCTTTCTCACTCCCTCTTTCCTCTGAAACTATGTAGAATTTTGTTGATTGTACTTCTTCCGTTGTTTTGGATTTCTGTCATTATACAGACTACTCGTTTATCCATGTTTTGAAGTCGGATTACGATCTGGGTTTTAAATTAGAAGGCAGAATTACATGACTGTCTTGGTCTTTAAAGACACAATTAACTTACATGGGTAACAAAGGTTTGTGCTGTCAATATTCAATTGAAGATTCTCCAGACTTTGATTAATTACTTCTTATCTTGTTTCTCTTCCCGATATATCAGGAGGGATGGTCTTGCTGGGCTCCAAGTTTCTTTTTATGACAGCCATTATACTTGTATGATATATTTTCCTGCTACGTCTCTTTCACCCGTCTTTCTTCTTCCTTCGAGGACATGACGGACATCGACTTGTTTTTGGAGAAGGAGAGGCTTTTCATGTTAGAAAAGAAAAGCTGATGAATTTTGATACCAAGTCCAGTTTCATCTTTTTTTGGTCTTTTACAGGAAAGTTGGTTAATCCATTGAGTCCGTTTAGTCAAGGTATATGTCCAAGTTGTCGTCGGGTTAGGAAGTGAATTTTGTCTTCGAGTGGCCTTCAGTTAACTAAAGTTGTCTTCAGGTCGGGTTTCTATTCCGTGACATAGGTAGTCTGATAGTAAGTTGCGCCTATAATGCCATGAGAGGAGATGGAATGCTGAGAATCATACCCTTTTTACATTGATTCATAGAACATGACACTTGATTACATTGCCATAAGCTTTTACCTTCTTGTTATAATCTCTTTTCTTTTGATAATAATAATAAGTTACCAAATAGAAAAGTTGTCGCCTTTTGGTTAAACGTTCTTATAATACATGTTCACTAAAGCTTGTGGTATATTTAGCACAAGTCGTGATATGGACTATATATCTCATGAGCTTGATCTTGATGGTTTTTATTGGAGAGTTGCACAAATTTGACCAAAAGCCAACGACACTTTCTTTTCCACAAGAGGGTGGCTGGTCTGGTCTGGTCTGGTAGAACAGTGTTTGCTTTAACCTAAGCCAATGCTAATACGTAAAAGAAATGTCAATCTGGAAGTTAATTTATTATATTTCAAACATCTCGAGCTTTTCTGTTTATTATGATTATCCTGATTTCATGGCATGGGTTGTTGTTGGATACCTTGAACCAAAACAATCATTACAAATAATGCAACTTGTAATTTGTCGTTGGTATTCCCTTATCCATTGGTGAATGGTGATGCACCTTGGCTATGCTATTTATAGCCGAGCCAAGTTGCACTCTTTCAGTTGTCTTTTATGGTAGTGGATGCCATATGCTTAAAACTTTAACTAGGTTGTTAGTTAAAATGAAACAATCTGGTTTGGCGTATGGTTTCAGGTCTATAAATACGGCCTCTGGAGCAGGACGCACGACGGCTATACAGCAATATATAGAAACTACACTTCATGAGCATGAGCTAGAAGATAAAGTTTCACCAGAGATGTGGAACTCGTCGTCTCAGTCACTTGGACATTCTAATAAAAGTTCCTCCAATGGTTTCGACTGCAATATTTGCTTGGACTGGGTTCAGGACCCAGTAGTCACACTCTGTGGTCATCTCTATTGTTGGTCCTGCATCTACAAATGGCTTCATTTCCACACTTCCTCTTCCACCCAAAACCTAGATAATTACAAGCGACAGCAACAATGCCCCGTGTGCAAAGCAGAGATTTCTCAAGCATCCCTAGTTCCAATATTTGGCCGTGGCCAAACCACAAAACCCTCCAAAAACACAACTCCTGATCTGGGTCTAGTCATTCCAAGAAGACCTCTTGGTCCTGTTTCTCAACTCAATGTTCCAAGATTACCTTCTTCCGGTACTATCAGTCCGCACCTAACACGTCAAACTAGACATTACCACTCGTCGGCCGGCAGTTATCTTGGTTCGTCAGAAGTGGGGTCAGACATGCTCACTCCATCGATAGGGATGTTACGTGAAATGCTATATTCAAGGGTATTTTGTAACTCTGCGACCAATCTATACGTGTCTACGAATTCGTATCCTCTAGCCCAAGAAACTTCAAGAACAAGAAGGCTTTTACAGCAGGCAGATAGGTCTCTCAACAGAATAAGCTTTTTTCTGTTTTGTTGTGCGTTTCTGTGTTTACTACTCTTTTGAAATCATATTGTGTTTAGATGTTTATATTCAAAAAAGAAAGATTAACCCTTGTAGATCGGTCGATCTTGACTTACGACATGATCAGTTGGATCAGGTGTATAAGATGTACGTCGCATATATTACATATCCTACGCGAATAAAACTCAATTATGAAAAAGGAAAGAAAAGAATGAAAGAAAACCTCTCGTTTCCCGTACTTCTTTCCTTTGCTTATCCTTCCAAATTACACTATTCGATAATAAGCTGCTTACTCTTTCTTTGATGAGAACAAGCAATGCGAATGTTTGGCATATTCTCAAGAATAGTTTCTATCATTTAGGGACAAGAAAATGTAAAACCTCCTTTGAAAACAACAAGAGTCTTAGACCCTGTTTGGCTGTTGGTTGATCAGTTATTTTTTAGCTGATTGACTTTATCAAGAGCTATTTAATTTATTTGATTGTTGGTTGGTTGAGTTGGCTGATTTAACTCAACCAACTAAAAATTAGAAGCTCCTTGTAAGTAACGTTTAAGACAATCAGTTGATTACCCTTTCCAATAATGCCAAGTTCGCCCTTAAGTTTTGCCCAACCTCATTACCGTCTTACTCTCGTTTTCTCTAGATTATTCTTTCTTTCCTTGGCTCTTACCTTACATCTCTCACAGCTCTCACGTCTTAACTAGATCAGTTGTCGGTTTCGAATATGTGTTACTTGCATGAGAAACCAACGATTGATCTGTGTAGCTCTCACGATTTCCTCTTTTTTTTGTTTCCATTTTTGCTTGTATTTTACACGTTTCTTTCTTTTCGTTTGGATGTCACGACGGTGTCAATCCCACTAGCCTCTTCTTTCTGACGATATCCCATGACAGCAATTGACGGCGGTGACTTAACCAGGGTTTGTTTTCAGGTTCGTGATCAGAAAAATATCCTTAACCCTCTTCTTTTTCCTTCCCTTCTCTCTATTTGAACATGTTATTATATGTTTATTGTGCTGGCATACTTGGTTTTTGAAAATTCATTAACTTGGTTATTGATTCAAGAGTTTTTGTTGGATGAAAGTTAACTACTTGATTAAAAGTCCAAGACTAAAAGAGATTGGGAGTGGCTTCATGTTTTACTTTTAAGGCTTGTTTATTTTGAACTCTGAAGCTTATGAAAAACTAGCTTAGTTCTTAAAATAGTGTGCTTACGTATTAAAGCTATTTGGGGTAATAGATGGACTTGATATACAATTGGTGGAATGAGTTGGAGATTGTTTTGAAATTGTGTCCAGGGAGTGCAGATGGTTTGGTGCCAAAATTGTTGTTTGAATACCAATTTTCATATGTTCGTAACCTTCTATGTTTCCATTCTTTTCAACAGTTTTGACTATTACTTTTCTTCTTCGCTTCAATTGTCATTTTGTGTATTTGTTATTCTTTACATTGCTTAGATACCTAGAGAATACTTGGGGTATCTGAAATTTGAGTACCTTCAGTAGAGACATTACAAATATGGGTAGATTAGTTGTGATACCCTTTAGTTTGATTCCTTTTCTAGGTAAGCTTTATTCTTTTTTTTAGTTTTGTTGGCCTTGTGATCTGTCTTTGATGAGATTGTTGGGCCACGAAGGTTTTGAAATTAAGGTCAAAAGAGAATATTTCTTCAGAAGGTTATATAGTTTGAAAGCTATGCATATTTTTGGAATGAATGCAACCTTACATGCTACAGAGGTGCTCTAATTTTCAAACACATTGCTCAGGTTGAAAAATTATTAGGTTTGCCATGCAAAGTACTTGGTTTCCTTTGGTATGTTATTCTTTTACCACCTTGTTACTTGTTTCTTTACATAAATGGAGAATAATTCGTAAAATGTGTTCTTTTGATTAGATTTTCCAAAATTTATTGCCTGTGAGGAAGTGAGAGTGGATCTCTTTGACCAAAAGGGATTCTTAATCATTAGCTTTTATATTCTTTTTGCTAAGAAAACTTTATACATAGTCCTAATTGCTTTTATCCCTAACCCACCTTAGATTTTAGGCTTGCACACATCCACCCACTTGACTTTGACCTCATTATTGTTAGTTTAATACATTATGTCCTTATCATTATCTAATAACACGTGACTTATTTATAGGCTACGAAACCCCTTTGTAGAGAAATAGGTGGAAATAAACCACTAATCATCGACCCAAGGTGATAGTAAGCATGAAAGGTGTGTCGAGCTAATGACGTTAACCAAATGCTAAATGGGAGGCAACCCATGAAATAGTTTAGGTTTTATTTTTTAATTTCTACTTCATTTTGTTTCTAGTTTGATGTTAAAATAGGGTTTTATTAAGTTTTGATGTGTTTTAGATTAGAACATTAAGCACCCTAATGATATTGTGCATAATTATTATGTTAGGGTATGCGTGTTAAGGGTTCATAACTTTGAGTGCAATATTTCTTGAGTTTGTTCATCTATTTTTCATGTTGCACACATTTATAAAGAGTTACACACTCATTTGGACACACTTATGTAGACTTACACAGTTAGACAGATGTCCGTATATTGGTAGACTTACACAGTTAGACAGATGTCCGTATATTGGACTATATAGGTTCGCGATAGGCCCTTCGGTGGCGGGCTTCCTCCAAAGGATCTTCCGCCACGAAGCCTGGGACTCCGACCTCAACTGTACCATTTTGGTGCTCATTCTGAAAATCCCGTCCCCGACTACGATTTCCTAGTTTCGCCCTATCGCCCTGTGCACTGTTTTATACAAAAGTCTCACCAAGATCCTCGTCAATTGGCTCAAACCTTACATCGCGAATCTCGTTGCCCCCACCCAGTGTAGTTTTATTCCGGGGCATCTTATCACCGACAATATCATCATCACCCAAGAAGTCATCCATTCCATGAAGCGCAAATCTGGGCGGAAGGGACTCATGGCTATCAAAGTGGACCTGGAAAAAGCTTATGATCGCCTTCATTTGGCTTTCATTCAGGACACTCTTCTCGATGTGGGCCTCTCGGCGGACTTGATTTCTTTCATCATGAAGTGCATCACTACGGTCTCATTCCAAGTCAATTGGAATGGGGCCTTAGGCGGTGTCTTCACTCCCTCCCGAGGCCTTCGCCAGGGGGATCCTCTCTCCCCTTACCTCTTCGTTCTGTGCATGGAACGTTTGGGCCATGCCATCACCCAAGCTGTGTCCCACGGCCGCTGGCTCCCGATCACACTTAGTCGGGCTGGACCTCCGCTTTCGCATTTATTCTTTGAGGACGACCTCATTCTCTTCGCCGAAGCCTCGCTCGATCAGGTGCGCGTCATCCGGGAGGTTTTGACCTCTTTCTGTGACTCGTCTGGCCAGCGAGTGAGCGGGGCTAAGTCGTGATGCTATTTTTCCCGCAACGTTCCCCCCACCACAGGTCACGCTCTCAATACCGCCTTAGGCTTCCCTTGTACTACCGATCTCGGTCGGTACCTCGGTGTTCCTATTCTGCATCAACGAGTTAGCAAACACACATACCAACATATCCTCGATAAGGTCCACCAACGCTTGTCTGACAGGTCGGCCAAACTCCTTTCCTTTGCTGGCCGGATCACTCTTGCCCAATCGGTTTTGGCCACTATCCCGAGTTACACCATGCAGACGGTCCGCTTACCTCGCAGTCTCTGCGACGAGGTGGAGAAAGTCATGCGACGCTTCTTGTGGGGTTCGACGGGCGAGCACCACAAGCTCCACTTAGTCAACTGGACGGATGTTTGCCAACCAAAGGACCTGGGTGGCCTTGGCATTCGGAGGATTTGGGCCACTAACGACGCATTTTTAGCTAAACTTGGTTAGGCCTTGTTACACAACCTGCAAGCTTTATGAGTTCGCGTGCTCTCCGATAAATATAAATTCGACACTACCCATATCTCTCCCTCCCTGCCGGACACCAAGGGCTCCATAGTGTGGAACAGTATCCGGGCCACCTGGCACATCGTCTACCGCAGCCTGAATTGGATGATCGGTGATGGCAGTCGCACGCATTTCTGGCTCGATCCTTGGATCGCTGGCACTAGCCCGCTGGTTTCCCACTCGTCCACTCCTATTCCCGAGTCGCAGCTCCACCTTTGCGTCTCCCACTTCGTGGATTCTACTGGTAATTGGGATTGGGCCAATCCCGACTACCCTCCCCGATTTGTCGCCTTATCGCTGGCACGCTCCCTCCTCAGCCTTTTCTTGGGCCTAATAGCCTAGTTTGGGGTGCTTCTGAGAATGGCTTCTTCTCCGTTGCTTCGACCTACTCCATGCTTCAAGAACACGATGTAGAGGTTTCTCATGGGGTTTGGCATGCCATTTGGCAATGGCAGGGCCCGCAGCGAGTCCGTTCCTTGCTCATGACAGACTCCTGACGAACCAACATAGGGCCCGGAGGCACCTTACGTCGGACAGTTCGTGTCCTCACTGCCCCTCTGACGAATCCTCCATCCTCGTGGTTCACGATTGTCATAAGGCTCGTCGAGTGTGGCCGCGCTGTAGCCCCAGCTCGCTGCTACTGAATTCTTCACACAGCCTCTTCGGGACTGGATTCTTTCCAACCTCCACCCTCACCACCGCCCTCTAGGCCACGACTGGGCCATGCTGTTCAGAGTCACCTGCTGGGTTCTCTGGACATGGAGGAATAAGTCTATCTTTGACCTTCACTTCACTTGGCCTTCTTCTCCTGATTTTGTTATTTTTTCTTATGCAGATCAATTCCGGATAGCTTTGGAGAGGCGCAGCCGCTATGACCCTAGCCTCCGGCCCCGCCAGGAGATCCGCGTTAGCTGGACCGCGCCACCACCAGGATGGGTCAAAGTCAACACCGACGGGGCCTGCAATCGATCCATCTCCCTGGCCACAGCCGGTGGCCTCATCCGAGACAGTTCAGGGCATTGGCTAGTTGGTTTTGCCCAGAACCTTGGTTGGTGCACTCCAAAGACTGCTGAGCTCTGGGGTGTTTATACTGGTCTCTCCCTTGCCTGACGCCTCGGCTTCCGCCACATCGAATTGGAGGTTGATTCGACAGTGGTGCACCAACTACTGTCATCCTCGGGTTCCCGTACGCAGGTGGTATGCCCTATTGTCGCGAGCATCCGCGAACTATTTCACCGCAATTGGACTGTTGTTCATCGGCATGTTTACCGAGAAGGCAACAGAAGTGCTGACTAGCTTGCCACTCACGCTGCTACTTTCGATGTAGGCGTTACTTATTTTGATATTGCACCTATAGGGTGCCAACGTTTCCTCCTTGAGGATATGTCGGGGACTAGTTTCTCCAGACTCGCTCTGTAATCTGTTTTGACAGTTTCCTTTTAATTAAAAAAAAAAAGAAAATCATCAAAATGTTAAACACGATATCGTTTTTTTCACAGTTCTGATAGCCCACATGAAAGAAGATATAAAGTCGAATTTAATATTGGTACATGTCAGGGGTGTCTCTTTTTTTATTACAAAAGAAAGGTACAAGAATAATCACATATGATGGGGGTACAAAGCCCCACCCGTATCGTGGTGCAGAAGCTCCTGGACAGCTACCGAAGGCTCCCGAAAAAGGTGTAGGCTCGGATCTAAAAAAATGGCACAAGTCACCAGTCTGTCAGCTCACTGGTTCCCTCACGCCTGACATGTCATAGCACCACCTCCCAGTCTCACTGTTTTCATGTTTCTTGACAGCATTCAAGAGCGTAGTATGAAAACCAACAGTCAAGGAGTGACAGAATTAGCAGCATCAACCAATGGCAGGTTACACTTTATATGTCACATGCATTTATTTAGTATAGTTTTAGCAATTCAAAGAACCTAAAGCAGAAAAGTATAAATAAAAGCTTCAACATTGCATCCAAAACTATGGCGGTATAGAACTAAGTATTTAGGCTTCAACGACAAATTACATACACCAAAGATAATAAAATTAAACTTGGTGCTTTGCACTGTCTCTTTAATTTTATTTAAGTTAACGTAATTAACTATATGAAATGTAACAATTAATTTTTCTTGATGTAACTATCTAATGTATGTGCATTAGTTATATTTTAAGTAGTTCATTGTCAGTTATTATTAATATATATAATTAGTAAGATTAATAACTTTTTTCACCTATTTAATAATGTGCATGCTTAACATGTCCCAACAATTTTATTTCAAATTACCTGTGAACTTTTCTTATACCATTTTTCTAATAAATTCAACAAAACTAAATTAAAATTAACTATTTTAATAATATGAAATTAATCAAAGTATAAAACTATCAATAACCATGTAATAATTAATATGCTATAGAATATCAGAATAATAATCTTAATTTTCTATTCATTTATAAAAAGAGTTTTCATACTTTTTTTCAGATATAGATATGTAAATGATATTTATAAATGTTAGAAGAAAAAAATCACTAAAAAGTTATTTTCACAATCAGTAACTTCATAATATTTAATATTCTTGTATTATAAACTTAGAAAGAATAGTGCAGTATACTCTTCATAATGTGCGCAAATAGAGAATAATTATAATTTCTTTTGAAATACATCATAAAAAGATGTTATCTTTTACATTTATGTTACATTTTAAATGTTACATATGTAAAAATCCGAACCACTCGCTTATAAATATTGTCTGTTTTGAGTTGCCCCTCAGGTCAAACCCCTCACGATTTTGCTCTTTTTACCCTTATAAAAATTCGTCTAAGGGGGAGAGGTGTTTATACTCTTATAAGACATACTTCATTCTCCTCTCCAACCACTCTTAGATCCCATACTCTCCACCCCTTAGGGCCCAACCTTCTTTAGAGCCCAGTCTAGCTGACACAATAGTTCGGGTATCGACTCTGATACCATTTGTAACAGCTCAGACCATCCACACATAGATATTATCCGCTTTGAGTTTCCCCTATGATCAAACCTCTCACGATTTTGTTCCTCTCACTCTTGGAAAAACGTGTCTCAAGGAGAGAGATATTCATAATCTTATAAGGCATACTTTGTTCTCCTCTCCAACCGATGTGGGATCTTACACTCTAGGGATAATCCAAAGCGGACAATATCTATGAGCGGGTGGTCTAGGTTGTTATAATATAAAAATCTTAATATTTTACAAGTTTAAACACTTTTGCATAATGCTGGAAATAGTTATAATGACCTTATTCATATTTTAATAGATGTGATAACTTTCTTACAAATATATATTTAAAATATTTACGTCGTAATTTAATTTTTGTAATATATGTTAACCTTTAATAAATAATGGTTCCTTTTATCATTATGTATCAATTTAGGTCAAAAGTGTGTTTAAAACCTTAATGTTTATACCATAATCTAAGTTAGATCATAGCATTTTGGGGTGTTCAAGTTAAATATCAACATCTACAAAATGTTCAAAACAGACCCTACCAGGACGAAATATATTTCGGAAGATAGTTAAATGTCATGCCATATAGAATGTGGGCATTTTTAATTTTGCATATTAGTAGGACCATTTCTTGCTGATGTGACACTCTTATTTTCAAATGAAAGTGGGTCATATGGCTATGAATAAAACTCACCGTCTGGTTATTGTTCAATCCTCACAGATTTGAAACTTGTACGGGTGCAGTTCGTCTGGCCCAGGCCTTCACTGGAAAAGAGAAGGTTATCAAATTTGAGGGTTGTTAACATGGTCATGCTAATTCATTCCTAAGCAGGTAGCGGTATTACAACAAAGGAGCAACCTATGAGACTCTAATTACCCCCTTCAATGATTTTTTTAGCGATTGAAAAACTCTTTGAGACAAATAAAGAAGAAATTGCTACACTAATTCTTGAACTAATTGTAGGAAACTTTGGTTTTGTGCCTCCTAAACCAGACTTTCTTGATGTCCTTTCTAGGATCACAAAAGAACATAACGCTCTTTTGATATTTGATGAAGTTATGACTGGATTTCGTCTATCATACGGTGGAGCTCAGGAGTTTTTTCGCAAGATTATCGATGGTGGTCTATCTATTGGTTCGTATGAAGGGAGGAGGCGTATCATAGAGACGATTACTCCTACCGGTCCAATATACCAAGTCAAAACCTTGAGTAGGAGTCCTTTGGCTATGATAGCAGGTATACACATGCTAAAGTGATTGCAGAAGCTAGGAAGTTATGGATCCTTGGATAAGATTACAAAGAAACTTATTGAAGGCATTTTAGATGCTAGGAAGAAGGCTGGACATGTTATATGTGGTGATTATATAGTTGGGATGTTCAAGCTTTTCTTCATGAAAGGTCCAATTTACAACTTCGACAATGCAAAGAGAAGCGACACTGTCAAGTTTGTCAGATTCTCTAAAGGAATGTTGGAGGAAGGTGTGCACTTTGCTCCAACAACATTTGAAGATAGGCTTTCAATTTTGGCACAAACTTCTGAAGATATTGAACAAACAATAACTGTAGCTACAAAAGTTTCCAAGCAAATTTAGGGTCTTTATTTGTGCTATGTTGTTATTCTACAATCACTTTCAATCCTAACTCTCTTTTTTTGTGTGTGTTCCTTTTCTAATTTTACACAAGACTTTTTTACAGATAACTGGAATGTGTAGCGAGTTTTGATTATTGAGAGCCTATACCTTGTCTTGTATAGAACATTTGCATATATGCAATTGAACTTGAACATATAACAGCTCATAAGCAAGTTGAGCTTGGGAAGAGTGATCTCGAGGAAGAACACATTCTCCTGAAACAACAACATTTCTTGTAATGCAATTGATGTAATTGGAGATTGAATACGTAAATTAAGCTTTTCCTTGGTTAAGACGGTACAAATTTGACTTGATTCAGATGATGATAGGTCTTTCCAATTGCTTAAAAGGGTATAACTAATTTATGTATAAATTAGTAACTATCATATCTTTGAAATTAAATGCAAATTTCTTGTAGTTTTTTCTGAAATGTAAACAAAAACTTGAAGAGTCCAAGTACCAATGATTGTGAGTTACAACCATATTTTGACAATTATTTCTATAAATTAAACAAAATGTTCGAGGTCTTATGAAATAGAGAAGTAAAATGAGAACATGGAAAAAGGAATGAGTAACACAACCATTTTTGGTCACTCAGCGCACTTGGTTACATATAAATACTGCAACAACCAATACTGATCCCTAAAAGAATATAATTTTTTGCGTTTAAAGCATGGACACTAGGTAAAGGATTTCGTTGAATATCTACACGTTTTTCTGTCATAGTATGGAACCCGAGCACACAATTTTCTTAGGTGACTTTGTAAGTACATAGAGGAGACCTTATTACGTACCCCGGATCACTTGAAAGGATCAAAAACGGAATGATATGGGTTAGTGATATATGAATTCAATTTTGAAGAATTTGTGAATTGTGATAGTGATTTTAGAAAAATTGGTTTAGGCCAATTTTGAAAATTGGGGATTTTCAAAATTGGAAATTGAAGTAGCTTGAATTTATACGGAATTGGTGTTTTATAAGTTTAATTTGAGTCAGTGAGTGATTTATGATATTGAATTTGACTAATTCGGTTTAGGTCAAATTTTTAATTTGGGAATGTTAGAAATTCTGGTTTTCGAAAGTTTGGAAAAGCGATGATTATGAATTTCTGATAAATTAATTTTGAGATTATACAAATTTATGATGTGAAATTTGGGTGATTAAGGCTTAGGTCAATTTTAATTGAAAGAAGGAAAGAAGCAAGGATCAAATTGGATCTTGGAGCAAGTTCCTGGTATCGATTCGAGGTGGGTAGTATATTTATTTATTGAATTTTAAGCTAAGCATATAGATTTGAAAAATTCAAGAAGCAAATTTTGATAAACAAATGTTTAGAAAAATGTTTGAAAAATATAGTTTTGACTGAGTAAATGAAATGCTTTCGGAAGGTTTTAAAAAAAATACAAGATCTATAAAAATCATGTTTTTGAATTATCTGAACAATTTGAACAATGTGCCTTGTAATAGAATCAGTTTGATTTATGATTTAAAGAAATTGTGCATAC
>JANJEY010000009.1:4885864-4901025 GCA_024703695.1 Erythroxylum cataractarum
TTGAATCAATAGCTAATGGAGGAAAACTAATATGATTGGATTCAAAATAAAGTAGGTATTAACTTCATGCTTTATGTCTAATCGAAACATTGTATGATGAAAAGATTGAATTATACAAAAAAAGATCATGTACAAAAAGGTTAGTCAAATCTACTTTGGCGTTCATAAATTTTTAAGTGTTCATGATGTATTGTTAGATATCAATCTTGATCTCAAGTTCAACTCTGGGCAACAACAGAAAGGACATATGTCTAAGGCACACTCTCTACCAAACCCTATGTTGCCTCATTTTGTTCTTTACGAGGGCACACTCTTGATACTTATAAAGAACAAAATCAGGCAAAATATGATCCTTTTTTAACTTTGTTTAGGGACAGGCCTGCTTGATCTATAGATATAAATTTTTAATTAGAGAATTAAAGATAAATTAAAGAGGTCTAATTTATCTAATCATAAATATGATTTAAGGTTATAATTTTTATCCATTGTTAATGTATTTAAATTAATAGATCTCACATAAAGAACGAGCTAAAGAGACCAATGATATTTTAATCAAGTTGAATTTGATTGTAAAATTTGAAAATTTTTATTATTAAATATGAGGTACTTAACAAATAAGGATCAATATGAAATATTAAATCATATTTAGGTATAAATGATATTTAATTATTTGTTCTAACTAAAGTTTAATTAAAATTATATTTTAATTTTAATTAAATTAGTAAAACTCATTATAATACTTTTACGATTATGATGGTTGAAATAGATATCAATTGTATGCAATTTTTTATTTGTACTTTTACAAAGATTTGAAGCTTTTACTTTTCAATCATAAAGGAGTAACTTTACTTGTTACTTAAAAGTTCGCCCTTAAGCTTCACAATAAAGTATTAATTAAAATTTATATTTTATTATAAATTATTTGTTAATTATTTTATAAAATTAAAGTAATTTGAATTTTTAAGAATAAAAATATGATTGAAATTAAATTTTGTGCTGATTATTTTAAATCTTGTCAGACTGCGTAGACGACAGACCTAGATGGGCAGAGGACTCTGCGCGCATAAGTGCATTGATTATGATTTGTTGTATCAGCTTTCCCAGGTCAGCATCTAACTTGGCTAGTGCACATAAGTGCATTGATTATGATTTGTTGTATCAGCTTTCCCAGGTCAGAATCCAACTTGGCCGGTGCTGGTTGGGAGAGGAAATCATAACTTAAACCTCGGATATATTGTCAAATGATTAATTTCTTAAAGAAAGGAATCGATCAGATTTAAAAATAGAATCAATTATGTATTGCAAAATATTATTTTGATGGTCCCATTTGGTCAATTTTTATCACCAAAACAATATTACGAGGACAGCTAGGTGATCAAATAAATGACAGTCCAATAATAGCTGGTTTCAAATTTTTTGTCCAATTTTATAATATTTTTTTTTATTTTATAAATTTTAATTATTTATTTATATAAATAAACATAAAATTTAATGGCTAAAATATCATAAAATTATATAAAATTAGTCGATAGATCTGTCTCGAATAATATGATACCTTTACGACCAAGTATTTCTCAATCTTTTTTTTAATCATTAACAGAGGTATCGGACCGACGAAGGAAAGGCCAGAACACGAAATATCGCACTCATGCCTTCCGTTTAACAACAACCATTAAAAAACAGAATAACAACCACCGCAAGTCCAAGCCTTTGGCTATCAACTCCAGTACAAAACTTGACCCAACCGTTGCCTTTTTTCAGCTTACATAGAGTCCTAACCTTCATTAACTTCTATTATAAGAGACCCAGAAAAAAAAAAAAAAAAGAAACTCCCTCTTATATTGTCTTAGCAATCTAAATCAGAGATGAAGATGAATTAGCGGCTCCGAAGACATGAAGATGATCATCTGTGAGCCGTAATCAGGGTTTCAATAAACCTCAACCCATCAAATTTGGGAGCAAATTTATCTGCAGAAGATGACGTCTTATGATCTATGTTTGAGTCCTACAAGAATCAAATGTACATGTGTTGGGTTACACAATTGTAGCGAAAAGATTGTGGGTAATAAAACCAAAACATGGGCTACGCATACAAACCTTGTGAAATTCAAAGATGAAGCGAGAACTAGTAAAGAGTTGTGAAAGTTAGGAAAGGGGGGATTTAAGTTGAGACAGTGAAGACCAAGATAACAAGCAGAAAATAAAGGTACAAGTAAATCATAACAAAAACTGGTTTCAAAATATTTGAGAGAGACCCACAAGAGAGTTGTTCAAGGGCTACCTCGCGAGAAAGCTGGAGAGTTGAATTAGCCATAAAGCTGGTGTTGTTCGAAGACGAAGATGAAGAAGAAACAGAGATGGCAGTGACTGAAGCAGCAGCAACAGAAGCAGCAAAAGCGCCGGATTTCTTCATAATCGTGATGATATGAGAGATGCAAAAGTTCCGAGAATCTTGTAAAAGAAGTCAGATGAGCCTGAACTATCGCGTGTTCTTGGCACAAAGAGAGGGGAGAGAGAGAGAGAGAGTAGGCTTTTGTTGAATAATATTGGAAAGGTTAAGCCTATGTCTCAGGCTGAGTGGCCCGATATATATAAATGGTAGGAGTAAAGAGAGAGAGAGGATCTTTGATATTATTGGCTGGAATTGCTTACCTCATTTATGCGGCAACTATGCCCATGCTTCCCTCTTCAAATTACGGTCTTAGGCTTTGAATTTCAGATTAATAAATATAAAATTCTATATTTGATTTTTAAGAAAACAGTTAATAAAATATAATTGGGAATTTTATTTTATGTTTGATCATTCCATTTTATGGAGAACGGCGATATGGGAAGAGGAGGAGTTTGCTTCTAGAATCAGAAAAGCATTAAATAAGGATGGAATGGAAAACCTAACACTAACAGCCGCATTGAGAAAAGATATCGGCTTTAGGAAATGATATTTTCGCGGCACGTCGATGATGATGTTTTGGAGGCATCTTGATCCGTAAGTTACCACTTAGTCCTCCTGATTGGCCGATCTTTTTTGGTGACTGTCAATTGTTACTTCACACGTGTATGGATCAGATGGTACCACGCGAATTCCTCCTATTCCACATGGATTCTGAGCTTATTTATATATATTAATATTATCGGTACAAAAATAAAAAGAGTTATTCTAACATATTTAAATAAAATTATAATTATATATAAGACTCTTTTAATCATTCTATTTCATTCAGGATTAAGCATAAATATAATTATTTTTGTTTTTATAACTCCTTTTTTTAGATCCTATTTTCTTAACTTCAGTGAGTTTCTATTAAATCAAGAAATGGGTTTGATCAATATATAATAATAATTTTTATATGATTTTGTATTGTAACATATAATAAATGTTTAGACAAATCAAATTAAAATAACTGGAAGTAGGAATTATGCTTATTTCAGAGGCCCAATCAAGATTCTAAAACTCACTTCTGTCGTACATTTTATACATGACATTAGATAGATATTACCTTTATGGAATAAGATTTCAATGCCAAGATACCTTGTTACTGAAATGGTAAACACTAGATATTTGAATAAGTATGGAGGTTCAAATCATGTCAATATAATACTATTAAGAATGATATTTTCTATCTAATAAATTGAAAGTTACTTTTAAATTCTTTATGCTACAATCATCCCTAAATGTTTGCTTTAAGTTAATACAATAGATATCTTTAATAGGATTCTCTTGTATCTTAACAAAGGATGTTCATTGCAAAATTTGTTTGAGGAATTATTGAGTTATCCTTTGAAAATTTTGAATAAATTTTAATAGTTAACATTTGTTAGCTCCAACCTTCCTTCCACCCATAGGACTTACCTAAAAGAGAATTATATTTTTTTTATCTTGAATATCTTAATAAGATAAATCGTCGTATAGATATCTTTGTGTTATGATAAAATAACTAAAATTAAACCGAATCAATTGGAATGCATATTATTCATTTAAGGGGTCTTCAAATTGAAAAGACTAATCTAACTTGATATAAAGAGAAGAATTTATCAATTTTATCTAGTTATTCAATTAAATCAATAATTTGTTATTAAATTGGATAACAATAACCATCATTTTATTTAAGTATCTATTTTTATTTTCTAATGAACTACATATTTGATTTATAAAAATTCTTTAAATATTGAATAATAACTTTAGGATTTCCTTATCTAAAAATTTTTATTTAACCAATTCAAATCATCCATACAAAATATTTTAATCTAATATTTCAATTCTTTCATATTTATATTATCGTATTGTTTTTTGTTTTGAAAAATGACAGAATGAATGAATTAACACATAAAGAAATTTATATCCTCAATGGAGCTTCATAGGATTAACCCTCAACATAAAGGAACACATTGGATACACCTAAAACACAAAATATCACATTGAATATGTAGGTAACACACGACTTAGAGATTCAAGGAGAGTAGTAGAGTGGAGCTATAATCTGTTGCAAGGTTTCCCAATCAAATAATTTCTTTGGTCCCATTTATAACTTCAGTGATAAGTGCATCTATGTTTTTGCATTTGGATAAAAACTTTTTTACCTTCCATTCTTTCCAAATTGTTTACACACATAATCCCATAGCCAGTAAGTATATCAATTTGTCAATCACAGGAATAGAAGCTTAAGTGACTAGCCAACAAATAATGATGTAGATAGAATTATCAGAACCAAACCATGAGCCTTTTAGCTTCACTTGTTCCCAAATAAACTTAGAAACTGGACATATGAAGAATATATGATCTCTAGTTTCTTCTTGTGTAGAACATAGAGAGCGACTTCTGTTGATGTCAAGGAGTAGTATTAAGCTGATTTTTGATAATAAGCCATAGAAGAAAAGATACCTTTGGAGAAAGAATATTGTGCCAAACAATTCTTCTCTAGTTTACTTTTAGATTCCTGAATATGAGCATATCTATAGTAATCTTGTTTGATAGTTTACAAGTTGGAAGGTTTGTCCAATGTGTCTACAGTGGATGAGTTTGGGAATATTATGGATGCAGTTGACTAAGAGGACCAGGGAGTCTTTAGAAGTTATCATTAATGAATGAACATAGTTTAGTTCTTGCAAGAGAAAACAAAGTTACTGTTTATATATGCTAATAACTTCAGGCCTCAGAGGAAGGATTGATGGAAAAACTCGATCCATTTCAGCAATAACAATGACAAACCATGGATGTTATGTGGTGATTTCAATTCAATCATATACATGTTTGAAGCTCAAGGTAACTGCAATCTCATAAACTTCTTCAATGATGTCCCAGAATGTGTTGAAAAACTAGCAGTAACTAATTTGAAACAAATTGGGCACCAATTATCTTGGTCCGACAAACAAAACTCTACTTGCTTTGTAAGGAAGAAATTAAATTGAGCTCTTGTTAATGCTAATTTGTTAGCTCATTTCCCTAACAATATTGCAAATTTTAGAGATCCTTTATTCTCCGATGACATTCCCATCATCATTGAATAATTATTCCAAAAGGGTACAAGTTTTTTCCTTTTAGATTTAATAACTTTTTGGTTAATGAATCAGGTTTCTTGGATGCTTCTAGAAAGAGACTTGATGTTAGTCATAAGGGTACTAAACAATTTGTTTGTGTTCAAAAGCTAAGGAACTCAAGCTTCTCAATTCTTTAAGAGGATGCAGTGATCATGCTTTAATGAAGTCCATAAATGAGCAAGTTGATATTTAGAAACTTTGTGCAATCTCTCCATAAGACCTAGTTCTAGTTTCTAATGAAAAGTTAGCTCTATCTCTTTACATACAGTCAATCAGCTATCATTCCTCCTTCTCTAGCAGAGAGCAAGAGTCATTTAACTCAAAGATGGTGCAAATGTACCAAATATTTGTCACCATCATCCTTCTAGGACTTCATGCAAATCTCTTATTATAATCTACTCTACAAAATTATCTAGAAGATACTTGCCCTAAGACTTAAACCCATGATGGAAGATCTTATTAATTTCTCAAAATCTGGTTTTATTACAAGAACAAATATTGATAATCTATTGATGACTCAAGAATTCTTTAAAGACTACAATTCCAATAAAAACACTAAAAGTTGTTCTTTGAAGATAGACTTCACTAAGGTCTTTGACAATCTCAACTAGTCTTTCATATTCCAAACCCTATATATTCTTGGTTTCCCCTTTAAATTCGTTAATTGGATTGCCTAATATATGTTCATCTTTTAGTGTGTTGGTAAATGAAAAAGCTACCTAATTGTTTAAGGGAGCAAAATGAGTCAAATAGGAAAATCCATTTCTTCCTAATGGTTCTCCTTACCAATAGAGGCTTTGGTAAGGTTGATAACCTATCAGATATCCCAAGTAAACGCTTCAAATTACACTATAAATGCTAGAGAACTAAGTTATTCAACATGTCATTTGCTAATGACCTACTTTTGCCATATGGAGTTGATACAAATTCAATCCAATTGCTAATGGACACTCTAAAGCTCCTCTCAAGTATCTTGGACTTCTTATTTTAGCTTCAAAACTATCCTATGAGGATTGTAAGCTAGTATTTGATGCTATTTTAGGTAGAACTAACAGTAAAGCTTCTACCTTATGTAGGTAAAGTACAATTGATAAATTCAATTCCAAATGGGATGCATATTTCCTAGAGCTCACATCTCCTACCAACTAAAATAATCAAAGATATTGAAAGGTTTCTTTAGAACTTCCTGAGAAGTGGAGTTGGAAATAGTAAAAGGGTTTCTAAAATCAAATAGAAGGATAATTGTTTGCCTAAAACTCAAGGAGGATTGGGAACTCAAATAGGCGACTAATGGTTAAAATAATATATGGAATGACAAAGAAGAATTATAGGTGAAGTGGATGCACAAAGAGTACAACAGAAATGCTAATTTCTAGTAAATGAAATCACTCTTTAACTCATTATCCATTACCAGGTTTATCCTAAGTCTAGGAGAAGCCGTAGGGAGAGAGATGAAGCATCTAATTGGTAGCAATCAATATAACTAAAATGCCCAAAATTCACCAGAATAGAAGTTGCAAGAGATATCTTGAAAAAGCCCCCCAAGATAATTGCACATAATTGAGTTTACTAGAAGCCTACTATGAACTTCACAATCAATAAGAAGGGAGGGCAATTGAAATTGCTTTGATCTATTGAGCTAAAATGGGCAGCATGGAATAGTGTATAGATGGGGAGAAGAATGGCAATAAGAGGGATAGATAGATATATGAGATAAAGAAAACTCCCTTATTATGTGTATTAAGCAATAGGCACTAATTATTTTTAGACAACTCAGTTATCTGAAAATTGAACAAAGGGTGTAACAAATTTCTTGTTCGATTTGGAAATAAATTATTCTCATTTCAAAAAAAGTAATATCTCATCAAATTGAAACAATAATTAGGAACAATTTAAAAATAATAAATAAATAAAAATTGAAAATAATTATTATCTCTTCATAATTTTAAACATAATATTTATTTTAAAGACTTTATTTTTAATATTAAAATGTCAAATATAATTAATAAAATACATGACGATAAAATTATTTTTATTAATTAAATTAATAATATCATTGCTAACTAATTGATTTACTCAAGAACGGAAACTAACCCAATCATTCTAGAATCACGCAACTGTAGGCCAAGAAGTGCGAGGATCAAGGAAATCTGGATGACGTCAGATGTGGAAGAGCGTCTTTTCTTGGCTAGAGAAGACTTCTCTTTGGTTGATCTTTCTCATTTTCCTATTCCCATCCGTTGGTGGTTGCAACTGATTGATGAGAGTCGTTACTTCGGAGAAGCATGTGAAGAAAAGTTGGGGGTTAGGCATTTATCATAGACTTACGGAGTAAGGTTGTTAGAGTTGTAAAAATGCCGCGGTGACTTATCTTGTATTTTCTAATTGTCTTCTTCTGTTGAGTTTGTGGATCTCGTCACCTAATTTGGTTCTACTTACTACTTGGAGCTTCTTTGGGACAAAAGAGAAACTGGAAAAGTTAAAAGCTTTTTGGGTAATGGATATAAAGATGAGCTGATTAAAAGGCCATCGAAACCAATATATATTATTGAGTTATCTTATGAGCTGAGTCAATTAAAACAAAATTATTTATTAATAATTTAACTTTATAAACTCCAAGACGTAGGGGAGTTAATAAGGTTTTTCTAATTTAAGTGAAGTTGCGAATTCTAATATCTTTTATGTATATAGTCGTTTAAAATTTAAGATTAGAGTTTTGTCTCCTGTAAAAAATTTATCTGATTTGAGGGAAGATTAGTTTGAGTATAGATAATTTAAAGGTACCTTTTCATAATTAAGAGCCTTCTAAAATGCTTGGTTGAAAAAAAATCCAACTTGATTTGGGTGGATTAACCGGCTTACGTGGTTGCGGTTCAGAGCTCGGCCCAAGACAAATTAATATTGTGTCCTTTGGTCTGCCAAGGTGAGGTTGCGACACGAACCCCTGACCAAAGGGTTTTGTTGCATTAAGACGCACGCCTCTCACCACTGGGCTACGTAGCTCAGTGGTATTCCCATAATTCTCACCAATCGGCAATGAAAACTGTTGGTGGATTCCCATAATTCTCAAATCTAATTCGATGCCATGTGCCATATATAAGAAGGCATGTATCCATTGCCGATTTCTGGCATCACTTGATAGATAGATGCAATGCAACAGACGGGCATCAGTCATAGTTCATGACACGTGCTACGACGACCGCCTTGTCTACCAGGGCCAATTGTTTTTTGTCAAGTTCTGTCCATTTTGAGTGGTGGTTCTGGCTCTTACGTAGCAATCTTCAAACGTTTGGGCAAAGTTATTTCGAGAGGACAAGAAAAGTAGATTCCAACTTTTTGGAGGTGGTCAACTTGTGATCGATGTTCACACCCATTGCCCCCGCACGAATGCCGTCTTGACAGGTGCGCCTCTGGACTGGAGAATATACTTAAACAACTTCGCAAACAAAAGGCAGGATTGGCTGCGTAACAAGTGCCTCGCAAGATCACCGGGGCCAACAAGTGCCTGCAAGCTCATTTCAACGACCATGAATCAGTAGGTGCAGTTTCTACATGCTAACAATTGCCAAAAAAGTCAATTCTCTTTCACGACTTCTTTTTCTCTTTAAAAAGTATGAACATTCTCAAATATCACATTCTTTTAAAATAAATAAATTTATTTTAAAAGAATGTGAACTAAAAAAATGGTATACGAGGAATGTCACATTCATTTAATCAATATAATTCATAATTGCTTAAAAATTGCATATATTAAATTAATATAAAATTTTAAAATGAATAATTTCAAGATAAATTTATTTAAAATAAAGTGAACTAAAAATAGTATATGATAAATCCCACTTTCATTTAATTAACATAATTCATAATTGTTTAATAAAAATATGTTTTCAAAAAATTCATATATATTAAGTGTACAAATTTTTTTGAAATGAATAAGACAAAATAAATTTATTATAAAAGAAAGTGAACAAAAAAAATGGTATATGAGAGATGCCATATTCATTTAATTAACATAATGGGACAAATATCAACCCATCTAAATGATATTAGTTTGGACTTTAAATGTTCTTGTTGCTGGATATACAATCTAAGCATACATATGATAAATACCATAAATTTATGAATCTAATTATGCAATACATAAAATAGTAATACTATAAAAATCATTTTATTATCAAAATAAAAAGAGTATCATCATCTCAATATTATCCTAACTTTTTAGTGATATAATTTACAAAAAGTCAAAATGAAATTATCAATATAATTGGACTGTTGGAGAGTGAAGAGTAGAGGCTGAAGAGTAGATATTGAAATTGAGTAAGGCAGAGACAACATTGTTGAACTTGTATAAAAACACACAACTAAAAAATTATATCTTTAATTATAAAAAACTAAAGTAATTAAATAAAAATAATTAAATCCATAAACAAAGATTAAAGATAACAAACCTGTAATGGAGGAAAAAGGGTATAGTTAATCATTATAATAAGGATCATTAATAGTTCGCATTACTTCATTCGCATGTAGCAAAATTATTCTATAAATTATACCTGATAATGTGTTAATTACCTTAAATGAATATTAAACATATGATAATAAACAATTAAATATACTTTCACCATTGAATATTGTTCAATTTTTTTAATTGAATGATTAGTCTCCTCCGTATCATTACCTGTATTAATATACAAAGAAAATATAAGATAAGATAATATCACAAAGAAAGATAGATAATTTATATATCATAAATAATATAGTTTTATCATCAAGATCCCCATCTTTAAAGCAATAGTAGATGTTGGAATCGCTGAGAGATCTCATGCAATTGTTTGTATGATCGGAATTTCATTTTCATGATTTTTCCACCATAGCAATACATCAAACTTCATACCTTCAACTTTGATCATACAATCTGCCATCAAATATTTGTCCATCCCTGTCACATTATAAGAATCCTAGCACTTTTTTCTTTCATGAATTTTGTAAATGAGGGTTTTCACACTGGTCTTCGAACAAGCTAAACCTGAACATGAAATTGAACTTAAACATAAAGCTAAAATTGAACTACTATTATCCTAGTTTTTGTTCAATCTTAGTTGATGTCATTAAACAATTATAGAGCCCAAACACCATACAATATGTCATAATAAAAATAAACCCCTCCATCTTGTATCTTAGGCCCAATACATAAATGACTGTCACAATATCTCCTACTATATACTAATAAGAATTGAGCTTCTCTGTCATTTATTCTACCATAACCCAATTCACATAGATGGAATAAAATATCTAGTTAGATATAGTTTTCTTAATCTCGCACATATTGCTAAAGAAACTATATGAAGTTGAATATTTTGTTCTTGAGAACAAATTACTAGTAGTATAAAAAATTTTCAACTTTGCACAAAATTCTTTAGCTAACTTTTATTAATCTTCTGTAGGCAAATAAGTACGTTAAGAATCTCTTTATCTCAACCTATTGTAGAACTTAATATATTAGGTTGTCAACTAAAACATATTGAAGGTTGAATTTCATAAGGTAGGACAATCCAGTGCTAACTTCTTTGTGCACGAAATGTGTAGCTATCCTATAGTTTCTTCAAAATTTTAAATCTTTTGGGCGTTGCACTCTAATGCACTACACTACCTTGGATTGACTATATTTCTTCCTTTATCTTCTCTAACTTATCCTTCACAATCAAATTAAGAATATTCGCAAAACATGGAATATGGAATAACCTCCCACCAACCAATATACTCCTAACTCATAAATTATTCTTCAACTTCTGGTACAATTTTTGAGTGTTATGGTAGACGACTTGGTGTTGATATTCCAATCCATTAAACATTCGATTAACAAGGTTGTCAACCTTTTTCTTGTATGTGGTGCTAGCATATAAATAAACCTACAATTTAAAAATATGAACAAATATCGATTATGAACATAATCAAAAAATGAAAGATAATAATATTAAAGAATATAATTTACCCAAGTAGTTAATTGCATAGAGTCTAGTTGATGTCAATATAGTATGTCATCACCGGTATACAACCTTTCTTTTGGTTATCAACTATCCACATGTCCAATGTGATGGCAATCTGTCCTTAAATACTTGACAACATTTTTGATATTCTTTCTTTTGATCCTTATATATCTTAAAAATATCTTTCTTTAAGGTAGTATGAGTTGGGATCTTAAAGGTTAGCTGGAATGAGGAAAGTAACATCCTAAATATTTTGCTATCAATTATAGAAAGTAGATGCTCATCACCATTAACCATATTAGTTATCAAAAACCATGATCTATTGCTACCATAAAAACCATGATCTATTGCTACCATAAGCTGTAGAAATCATTTCATTTTTCTCCCTCATTAGGTTATGGGTAAAAAATGACCTTTAGATATGATCTTCTTTCTATTACACAACTCCATATGTCTCTTTAAATGAGAGGTTTCATATTTTAAACTCTTGACCAACATCTTGTGACAATATTTACAATCTACCTTCTCTACTCTAGCCATTGATCTAGTCTCGTTAAAGTGATTCCAAACATCTATTCTTTATAAACCTGGTCCTTCAATATGAATTGTTTCTTCACTTGGTACCAAATTAAAAGTATATACTAATATAATCTTCAGTTCCAAAGTAGAACTCTCCACTGAAGGAATATGCTCATCCATCTGAAACAATCAACATATACGAATATATAAGTTATACATGGACATTGACATGCATATATATTGATAAACATTTAACAATCAAAATGATGATGATGATAATAATGATCGTAATGTACATCACTTTTGAAGCATGTTTGAATTAAGTTTCTTATAATGATGATGATTATGATGTATATTATTTTTAAAGCATGATTGAATCAAGTTTCTTATTATAGCTGTTAATATGGACCATAAAGTCTCTAACACTCTACCATTGTTTCTTATATGAAATCAAAATCCTCTAAGCTTTATCGTGTAGAAGAGGAATATACCATTATAATAAAGATGGTGAGAAAAAAAGAAAGTTAAATGACACACAATGAGTATCTATATGTAACATTTTTATATGTGCATTTCTTTTGCTTAGTTATTGCAATTTCCAAGCCTAAAATGCCATAGATCAAAGTAAGCTTCATCATCAGTAATAACATGTGAAATATTATCAATGCCTAATAAAAAGATCTTATATAAATCATATATGTGTTCACCATTGCCAATCATCTTTGATGATTTTATGTCTTGAATTAGACATTGAGTTAAAGATATTATAATTACATAGTTTGACATAGATGTGAGCTTACTTGCCAATATGAGGTTGAAAACAAAATTTGTTACATGTAGTACTTTAGTGTGAATGATATCACATTTTAATCTAATTTCTCCAATATGAAAATGATATTACCTTTTAATCTAATTTCACCATGTATTTATTAGCGTTGCTTTATGAAATGTATAATTAAGCTACAATATGAACATATTTTTTTCTTATGTTCATGATAAGCAAATCTTGGCTTTATGCCAAAATGTTTATAATCTTCAAGCTATATTAATTATTAAAGCAAGTGCACAAGCACACTTAGACACAAACAATCAAGTTATAAGTAAAAAATCTACTAGCATGTGATGTTATTGTTTCACAAATCCAAGTTGATGAAGTGATGAGGCCTTCATTTTCCAAGCTCAATGGGTATAGTCCCTTGAATGTTGTTTTTCTAAAGTTCACTACATCAAGAGGGCCACAAATGAGGTGCATAAAAAAATATACTACTATAAGAAAGGAATGCATCACTTTTCTAGTGAAAATGAGACAGTTAAACATCAGGCGAGTGACCTCTCTTCAACCAATTCACATTCAGTTAAAAGATCACTACCCTAGTACCCTATATATTTCTATAAATTACAAACTAAAATAATTATTTAATAACTTGCTCATACTACTAACTTGAAAATAAGAAGAGAGAACCATCTAGAGTAATAGATATTGTGACTTGTAAGTGCTATAAATTCCCAAGTTCAGGTTATAAATTGCAAATCCGCATTTCACAACTTGAAAACATAGATGGGGCTCAAAGTATAAACAAGAAAATACTTTTTAAAGAACCAAATTCCTATCTTCAATTGATCTGGTAAAGTTGAAAAATGTTAACGAGACATACTCAAAGAATAATTAAATTAAACAACATAATTAGCTCCTTCCTGCTCATCAATAACACATATTAAGTTAACCTTTGAAAGCCAAAAATGTAACCTTTGTAAATTACTTTCATTATCTAGAAGACGCAAAATCAAGTCCATAGTAGACAAGGGGATTGGCGAGGATAACATCACTAGACAAGTTCCACACTAATTTACAACTGAAAGTACTTGTTTACTAGGCGAGGTAGGACAAGTGTTATTTGATTCCAAAACATTTAGGCTATGTATCTATATCTATATCTCTCTATATATGTATATACTTTCTTGTCAAATTAATTCCAAAACATTTTCACGAGTGCGCACAATATGGTGTCAACATCATACGAAAAGTAGCAGTAAGTGCATTGATTCATCTTAATGGATAGAAAAAGGTTGCATCGTTTTGGTCAAAGCCATAGGAACCACTATAAATGACAGACACAAGTATATGCATAAAAAGTAACATTCGTAAGCATAATATGTGTGAGAAAGCAGGTCGGCATGAATGATGCCGACAATGCACAACATGGCAATAAGCAATAGGCAGACACGCTCGGGATGGCTGCTATGCTTATCCGAGACCATACAAATATAATTGACCAAGACGTAAAGAAACTAAGAAAGGAATGAAATGATATTGTTGGATAGCATAATAGCCTAGATATAAATGGTCTATCTCTTTGACTTGCCTGAGGCCATCTCCAATCAAGGCACCAAAATATCAAATTTAGTATTTTGTTATAAAAAATTCACTCTAACTAAGGCACCAAAAGTACACACTAAAATAGTACAATGACAATAACATACCAAATTTAGTGTATTACTATTCATTATATCAAAAGTACAAAAGGACAACTTTATCTATTTATTTTTTAACATTTTCTTTTTATGTCCAAGTAATTAAATTTAACATATTTATTATTTTACACAAAATATATCATTACAAAGATCTCATTGAAACATTTAAAACGAGATTAATATTGAATATAATAGTAAATTTATTTTTAATATTTATTTATAACTCTTATTTATAAGTGTTATAAATTCGTTAATAAAATAAGTTATGAACAAAAAGTAAATTTGAAATAAAAAGTACATAAATTTAAATCACACCATTAATTTTAAAAATTAAAACTCAACAAAAATATTTGAAATTACAACTAGACTTAAATAAATTACAACGGAAATCAGATTTGAGAATATAATTAAACTAAAATTACAACAATCAACTTAAAAATAAAACTAAAGCACTTGAAAAATATTATTTTAACATAAATAATTAATAATTTAGATGTATATATTAATTTAATATAAAAATATATTAATTAATTAAGAATAATGATTTTGATTTTAAATAAATAAATAAAAATTATTGTATAAATATAAATTAATTTAGTTAATAACTAAATTATTGTGGTTATATAAATATAAATTAATTTAGTTAATAAC
>JANJEY010000009.1:4901125-4912102 GCA_024703695.1 Erythroxylum cataractarum
TGTTGCAATAATATTAAATATATTTTGTAAATAATATTAATTTAATATAAATTATATATTAATTAATTAAGAATAATAATTTATATTTTTATTTTAATAAATAAATATAAATTATTGTATAAATATAAATTAATTTAGTTAATAACTAAATTATTGTGGTTATATAAATATAAATTAATTTAATTAATAATTAAATTATTGTGGTATATTCTTTGAAAAAATTTTGGTGTAAAAATTTGATGTAGAATGGTTGGAGTAACACCAAATTTGATATAAAAAAAATTCTAAGAATATTCCACTTTACATCAAATTTGGTGTAATGGTTGGAGATGGCCTAAGTAGGTCCATGTATATTTTACATAGGAAAAATTCTTTATATGTATGCAACGCTTAATAATCTTTTTGACTCAAATTAATTTAATTTACATAATATTTGTGAACTGACATTATTAAAAACAACTTCTTTATTACGTAAAGATAAGATTGTATACTAAGTATTGAGGATGAATTAAGAGCTCGTATTATAGTACTCAAAATGGAGAATGATATTTTAGATCCTTTTACTATATTGAACTTTTTAAAATCAAATGCTTATACTAATCTTTTCATCTAATTCCTTTATGTTAATAATTTTCTAATCAAATACTTTATGGTAATATATGATATGTTACATCAACACAAAAATAACATAACAATCCTATATGTGATGTGTAAGCATACCGCGCCAACATGTGATAACATTACGATATTTTGGATCTTACAATGCGACAAGAACATAGTATTGTAACATCCCGTTAGAAATCCCATCCACTTGGATGCCACATCATTTTTTTTGGATTCGAAGAAACCCCGTAAATGGGTCAAACGGGCACACCTCTCTGAGGGCTCAACTGGCGCACCACCCCATAGGCGGGCCAAGCGGGCGCACCTCATCATTGAGGGTCCAACTAGTTCTCCATCTACAGGTAAAACCCCGGCTGCCCTAGGCTCTTACAAGATGGGCTAGCATGGAATCGAACCTGGGACCTAACCAAAGTCAAGCCCCGCTCTCATTCATCGAGCCACACCCCTTGAGGTCGGATGCCACATCATGATTTAAGGTAATACATTAATAATGCGAATGATATTGTACGACAGTTTGGGAATAATGTACTAAAACTTGTGTTTCCTTTAATAGGCAATCCTACTTTAGTTAAAAGTAATTGTTGAAGAAATTATCCATAATAGGATGAGTTAATTAAGAAATTGTTAAATTTGGTTTAATTAACTTTCTCTTAATTAGCAATTTTCTTAGGTTGATTCTTAATTGATTTGATTGATTGAATTGAATTCTCATTTTAGTTTCACTATATTTTGAATTTCTGTGATTTATTGTGACCTTAGATTTTATAATTAGATTATCCTTTCTCATGGAATCGACACCTTAGGTACTACACGAATAAACCATGCGCTTGCAGATTATCGAAAGTATTTATTAAAACTTATACACATTAAACACCCGATCAGTAGCTTTCTAATCCAAATGTTAGGGATGAACGTTTGATATGTAACAGTCTATAGTAGTTTCTATAAGTAGAAATAGGTTACTTGAATTTGTGAGGATACTTAATCAATTAATCTAGGATCCCATATCTTTTGGTTACAACTTCTAAGCTTATGAATAGGTGATCTAAATTAGTTGTTTCATAGTACCTAATGTGTCTTCACTATTGAACTTAGAGAGCCTATTCTAAGTTATAGTGGATATTGGAACATTTCTAAAGTTCACTAATTTGGCCTATTTTAAAGAAATTAAGGGTTCGAGAGTTTAATCGAGTTCATAGGCTAACATCATGATGAGAATACCTTTTATTTAAATTGAAAGATCAATGAACATCCCATAATCTTAAAGATATCTTCAACCCACTTCTTTACTATTATTATTAACCTTTTCTAAATTTGCTTTGTTTTGTCTTTTTGTTTATGTTCATTATGTTATAGTTGTTTCGCTTTCATCATTTTAAGTGTTTTGTTTTCTTTTGCTTGCAATATATGAAATAACATTTGCATCCTAGTTCTTTTTGGTTTGACCCTAGTTCGTCATTTACTACATAATTTGGTAATTAAGAATTTATTATTTGATAGTTAACAATAAGAAAGTTAGTCTTCCATCTCCTTCTTCAAGCTCCAAGAAGAATGGCAGCTATGTCTTTTCGTCATCTTGAAAATGGAGGGTGAATAGTGCATAAAACAGCTGTTGTCTTTTTTATTCCACCCAAAACCGAAGATGAATAATGAATAAAGAGCACGCTCTCCTTTGCAAAACCGACGAGGATTATGGGTCAGCTCTCTTTTTTCTCTCGTTAATTTCTTCCCTCCTCAGCCGACACTTTCCTCCTTTCTATTCAAAAAGCTACGTTGCTCTCCTCACAAAAGGTGATACAACTAGCTACGTTTTAAGGAAAAAATGGACAGGTGTCTGTGATCCTCCAGCCCTTCCACGTTTTCATTGTCTAGCCTTTTAGCAGCCCTCACACACTCACGATTTACACTCCAACCGACCACACACCACTTCCTTATAATAAAAACTAGGTTTGTTGAGGAATGGGACATGCGTCTTCATCTTGCATTATCCCATTGCCCTCCTCGTTACCATCACACGCCATCCTTCATATAATAAAGATAGGTTAAATATGAGAGTGGGACAGCTGGGTCACGTGAGATGCATTCCATTCCAGTTGCCTCCTTTTTCTGTCTCAGTCCACATTTCCAGCCCCACTTCTCGTCACACAACATGTTCTTTTCATGTTCACAGCTGGCTCTTCTCACGTGAGTGAGAGATCTTGCATGGGATAACTTGCGTAGGCTGTAAGATTTTAATTGTTACATGACACAATGCTAACTCTCCAATTCTATGCTCTATTTTGTATCCACTTCTTATAATCTTCTTTTTCTTTTTATTATATGAAAACAATATAGTATGAACATTAAGAAAATGACTCAATAAATATGTTTTCAGGTTACCTTAGCTATTTTTTTTCTAAAATATACTTAAAATTAAATATAAACTAAAGTGAGTTTCTTCAATACTTTAAGGCATTAATAAATAAGTGTAATGGGTTAAATGTGTACATTCCATATCGCTAATAATTGAATTCTAAAGCCTTAGATTTTATTAGACCATATGGATGCATGATGGGCATCAATTGTAAATAGTTCCTCACGTCAGTGTCTGACCGGTCCCAGCATAAGGAGATCTTACTAGGCGTCAAGGTCTGTTTGTGCTCCTTGAGGATAGACCGGTGTTGGCTTAAATTGACTATAGCTAAGCTTGTGGGCTACGCCTCTTAATTTACAAATGGGAATCAAATCGCCCTCTTAGTATTATTCACCTCCATGGTCCACATAAACTCTAGATTTAGGTCCCGATAGACTGGTTCTCTAAAGCCGAAAAACTTTAGCCATCCACTGATTGATAAAATCTCTTGTACACATCAACCGGGTCTACCTCTATTAGGATATCCCAATCTGTGAACCTTGGTGCCTCTAACTGTTACGTCTTAAAGGTCTAGCGGTGCTACTGTTGTGCCTTTATAACAAATGGTTCTCTTGTGGCACCTTTGGAAAAGCTAAATGTGACGGTAGTGGTGGTGGTAGTGGGTCTATAGTTATGGCTGCTCTCTCTATAATGTGTGTTTCTTTGGAGCAATGACTCATAAAGTGTAGTAGAAGTATCAAATCCAGCCTCTCTTTTGTAGGGACGATACGACGAGTCTCCTAGGTAGTCTTGACGGGTCTCCTACTCTTACCCTAATTGTAATCTATGAAAAAAGATATGAATAATCACTTTTAAAGGACAATAATTGACACAAAAGTATAAATAATTGTAAAACAAGAAGTAAAGACGTAAAAGATAATAATGTAACATCATATGGCGTATTAACATAACCTATAATATTCCCACGTTCAGGTTTCTATTATTCATGCATGACATGGGGTCATGTTGATTGAACTAAATGCGAGGGATGAAACAGAAAAGGCAAGAATTAGAAACGGGGCTTATATAGTGGCGGGTAGGTCTCATAATGGAAGGTGGTATATTTTATTTCTTTCAGGCTCCTTGAACACGATGCTGTATTATACTTACCCGAGGATGTGTTTTAGAACATAGGGATTTTAATTGTTACATTTTAACATTTTAATTGTTACATGAGACAAAAGGAAGAGGAATTAAATAAAATTTTGTGTGTAGATATTACAGTACTTTTTTTGTGCAATTTGGAACAATTGTATCATATCTTTTAATTTTACTAAATAAAAATTAACATGTATTTTAATTTTCTTTGAAATATTCTAAATATTTATTAATAAATAGATAAATTTATATTTTAAATAAACTTTAGTAAGTAACCATATAAATAAATATATAACATTAGTAAATACTTTTTAGTACATAGAAGACTGGAACTATAGCAACAGCTCCAGATGTTGCATATGTAAGACATTATTGCAACGTTTTTTTAATTCTGTTGTCTTTTCTTATACGTAGCAACAAATTAATATAATTTGGACTTTTAATATTATTAAAGGTAATACTTTAAAAATTGTTGCTTTAAATTATCTTTTAGCAAAACATTTTAAACTATTGAAAACTTCTCGTTGCCTAAAGTAATTTTTGTTGTAGTGAATACATAAACAATTCAATCATATTTAAAAAGATAAGTAAAATAAACACAAACTAAAAATAAAAGGAAACAATGCAACCTAAACTAAAATCGTAAACTAAAACTTGGAGAAAATCAAGATTAAAAATTAGGACTTGTCATTATCCCTATTTGCTCACCTTTAGTTAATTGATTCAATTTATGCTTGGCCTAAGATTTCCTAAAATTTTAGCTACTCTCTCTCAAGGCGCAAATATCAACATTTGATGCTACTATTGGTTCCTCTTTGATTGCTTATTATTGGGGCTCTGGGGTGCCTAAAAGGTGGATAGTTGAGACGTGGCTGAGTTATTTCCCTTCTTGTTCTTAATAGCAGTATACGCCTGAGAATTTTAAAACCCTATATAATGGAGCTCTAAAATTTCAGAGCATCTTAAATACGATACATCAAACACATCAGGGTTAACAGTGCACACACTATCCACATCAAGATTGTAAAACGAAGCCAAAGTAGTAACAATGTACACTATACCAAAATATGAGCTTGTCTTGTTAATGCAACTCACAATAGACCTAAAAATGTGATATAGGGTATTTACTTTAACTTTGTGATCCATGCACCAAAAAAAGAAAAGTTATTTAGCCAAACACTTATTGCTTTCAATTTTATTAAAAACAATTAAGCACATAAATTTATGAAGCAGTAAGTGCTCAATGCTACGAATTAAAGTGTTAGGTAGAATTAAAAGAGTTTTCACCTATAATTCTTTTCCAATAATCATCCACAAAAAATTCATCATGGTCATCTAAAACTTTCATGTTAGACAAGTTAAAAAGTGCACGAATGATAGTATAATCAAGCTTATAAGCATGACTACTTATTCTAAACCATAATGTTTCTATTTTAGGAATATAGCACACAGTGGTGAAAAATTTTACTATCATCATTGGGTATATCGATACATCACAATGAATTATACGACCCCAACCAATATTTGCAGCTAATCATTCAATGTTATGCCTTAAACCTAAAGTTTCTAACAATTCAAAATCAACGTATCTAGGAGGCAATAATTCTTTATCTTTAAAGTCTCAAAATTTGATATCTTCTTCTTCCAAAAAAATTGGTAATAGGGTGCGAAAATTGGCCACCAGATCAGTTTTACCTTCTTCAGAGACTTGAAGGTGCAATTGATTGATTGGTTTCTGGGCGGCAGTCTTCTTTCGAGCCATTGAAGAAGAAAATTATGCAAAAATAGGCCAAAGAGAGGTGAGCCCATTTTAGAGAGAGAAAGAAATAAAAACTCACCAAATCCTTGTATTCTTGAATGGGTAATGTGAAATAAGTGTAAAAGAAGTGATTAATGATGGAAAAATACCAAGGTTTGGGAGAAAGATGAAAGATTTTTGAAGTTAGGGTTAGTGAGAGTCGAGTGTAGAGAGAGAGAGAGTCAGAAAGTGAAGAAAGAAAAAGAGTTTTTAAAATCTTCTGTCGAAAGATCCCACAATCGTGGAAATTTTTCTAGTAACCTTATGGAGCCTTAACCCACAATTGTGGAAATCCCTATGATTTCCATGATTGTGGGTTAAGGCTCCATAAGGTTACTAGAAAATCTTCCCATGCTCGTCAGAAATAGGCCCATTCTCATGATCGTGGGTTAAGGCTCCTTAAAGTTTTTGAAGAGCCTTTCCACATTTATAGGAAACATCCCGATTCCCATGATAGTGGATTATCCAACTTTTCCAACTTCTTAGCCTTCTTCTAAGCTTAGAATGCAGTCTCAACATTCAATCAACCTACCAACACATCAAAATTAACTAACCAATAAGAAATTTTAAAAGAAAACAAGTTAAAACTCAAACAAAATTCAAACCAAATATAATCAAAACCAAAAAAATCAAACACATAGGTAAGCAAAAAAAAGCTAAACATGCTAAATTAAGTTCATTAGCTTGACCATTTCACATGTATTCATGAAGGAGTAGAAGAATGTGAGTATGTCCTCCATAGTATGGCTTGCATTTATGTTCATTGACCTTGAATGCTTCACCTTTGTCATTTTACAACTCCAAAGCTCTATAGGGAAACATTTGAATAACTTTGAGGGGTCCACTCCCTCTTGACTTGAGCTTTCTAGGAAATAATTGAAGTCATAAATTAAACAAAAGCACCAAGTCCCTACTCTTGAACTCCTTCTTCTTGATGTGAGAATCATGCCACTTCTTTGTCCTTTCACTGTACAACTTGGCATTTTCATAAGCATCAAACCTCAACCCTTCTAATTCATCAAGTTGTAACAATCTCTTCTCACCTGCTAGCTTCCAATCCATGTTTAACTTCCTAATGACCCAATCCAACTCCAAAGGTAAATGGCATGCCTTTCCATATACAAGTCTACATGGAGTAGTTCCTATAGGTGTCTTGACAACTATTGTGTAAGCCAATAAGATGCCATCTAGCTTCAACACCTAATCCTTTCTTGAGCTACTCATTACCTTCTCTGAAATCTTATTGAACTCTTTGTTCACCACCTCCACTTGGCCACTAGTTTGGGGGTGGTAAGGAGTTGCCACTTTATGATGAACATTATATATTTTCAAAAGAGCCTAAAATGATTTATTGAAAAAATGGCTCCCTCCATCACTTATAACCGCTCTGGGCATTGTAAAGATCTTTTTGATAAAATTTTGAACTACGTTGCCATCATTAGTTAGAGTAGCTATGACCTTAACCCACCTGGAAACATAGTCAACTCCAACCAATATGTAGGTGTTACCTAAGGAGAATGGAAATGGACCCGTGAAGTCCAAGCTCCACACATCAAATATCTCCACCTCCCTGACGTTTGAAAGTGGTATCTCATCTTTCTTCAATATGTTGCCCACTCTTTGACACCTATTATACTTCAACATAAAATCTCAAACATCATTGAACAAGGTTGGCCAATAAAATCTACACTCTAATATTTAAGCTACAGTCTTATTAACTCCATAATTCCCTATATAAAGCGAGCTATGACATTACATTAAAATTTCAGGCATTTTATCTTCGGGGACACAGCTAAGAATCACACTGTTACTACATATCTTATACAGTATAGGTTCATCCTAAATATAATGAGAAAACTGAAATAAAAACTTTTTCTTTTGTTGATAAGAGAGATCACAAGGAAGAATACTACCTGAGAGGTAGTTTGCAATATCTACAAACCAAGGATGAAAAGGATTGTCTACCATCATTAAAGCCTCATTCAGAAAGTTCTTCTCGATTTCCTCTTCTTCTTCATGGTGCCCTTTTTCAAGTCTCAAGAGGTGATTTGCTACAACATTTTCTACTTCCTTTTTTTCTTTAATCTCAATGTCAAATTCTTGAAGTAGAACCACCCATCAGATAAGCCTAGCCTTGGCATCATTTTTGGCAAAAAGATATTGCAATGTTGCATGATCTGTAAAAACAATAAAATATGAGCCTAATAGATAAGAAAGAAATTTCTCACATGCAAATACCACAACAAACAACTCCTTTTTCATAGTTGTGTAATTCAGTTGTGCTCCCGTAAAGATCATATTTGTGTAGTAGATGGTGTGCAACCTGTTTTCCTTCCACTAGCTAAGGACATAACCAATGGCATGATCACTTACATCATACATAATCTCGAAAGGAAGAGACCAATCCGATGAAATCAAAATGGGTATTGTTGTAAGTGCTTTCTTCAACCTGTTAAAAACATCCAAACAAGTATCATCAATATAAAAGGCACATCTTTAACTAATAAATGAGTTAAGGGTTTAGCGATAAGAAAAAAATTCTTGATGAACCATCTATAGAACCTTGCATGACCATGGAAGGCTTGGATGGCCTTCATGTTGGTGGGAGGTGGTAGCTTTTCAATTACTTCAGTCATAGCTCGATTTACTTCAATCCCTTTACATGAGATCTTATGGCCCAATACAATTCCCTCTTGGACCATGAAATGACACTTCTCCCAGTTTAAGACTAGATGAGACTCCTCAAATATTTGAAGCACTCTGTCTAAATTAAATAAACAATGATCAAAAGAATATCCAAAGATAGAGAAGTCATCCATAAATACCTCCATGAAGTTTTCATTTATGTTCTCAAATATGGCCATTATGCACCTTTGGAATGTGGCAGGTGTATTACATAAACTGAAAAGCATCATTTGATAAGAAAAAATCCTATAAAGATAAGTGAAAGTGGTCTTCTTTTGGTCTTATGAGTATATAACCACCTGATTGTACCCTAAGTATCCATCAAGAAAATAGTAAAATGCATGGCCAGTCACCCTTTCAATCATTTGGTCCACAAAAGATAATGGGAAGTGATCTATATTGGTGGAAAAATTAAGCTTTCGATAATCAATACATACTCTCCAACATGTAATGGTCCTAGCAGAAATATTTTCACCATTTTCATTTTCCATCATCATCATGCCTCCCTTTTTAGGCACACACTATACCGGACTCACCCACTCACTATCTGAAATGAGATAAATAATCCCTGCATCCAACTTCACTGCCTCCTTTTTCCTAACCTATTATATATTTGGATTTAACCTTCTTTGTCACTCCCTCACAATTTTACATCCTACTTCTATGTTAATCTTATGCATCACCACATTGGGGCTAATCCCCCTAATATTAAATATTTTTCACCCCATACCTCTCATCCTATTCCTACTGGTCTCCATCACTTTCTCTTTTTCCTCACAATCCAATTGGTTCAAGATAATGATGGGTAGGGTATGGTTCTTACCCAAAAAGGTGAATCTAAAATGGAAAGGTAAGGGTTTAAGCTCTAAAGTGGGGGGTTTAACAATGGAAGGTGGTGTAGGTGTATCTGCTCTCTCCAACTTCTCTAACTCGACTTCCTCATATAACTCCTCTTCTCTCACACTCTCATCCTTATGCACTTCAGTAACTTCATTAACTTCCTCTTCAACCTCCTTCACATTCATCCACATCATCAATCTTCATACATAATTTACCATCCATCGGGTTCTTTAAATATTTAAATATGTTAAATTCAACCTGCTCCTCACTAATTCTCAAAACAAGTTTTCCCTAATACACATCAACTAATGCCCTATCAGTATTCATAAAAAACCTACCCAAAATCAATGGACAATTTTTATTAGCTTCAAAATCTAACATAACAAAATCAATAGGAACAATAAATATCCACTTTTACCAACACATCCTCTACAACTCCATTTTTTGTCTTAATGGATTGATCTGCAAGTTGAATTAACATGGATGTTGGCTTGACCTCTCTTAGTGCTAATTTCTTGAAAATAGACAAAGGCAATAACTTAATTCTTACACTAAATCAAATAATCATATAGAAAATTCAAAGTCACCAATAACATATGGAATCGTAAAACTCCCTAGATCTTATAGTTTTGAAGGCATTGAGCTTGAAATAATCGAACTACAATTCTCTGTCAAAGTAACCGTCTGATTGTCCCAAATGTGTTTATGTGTCAGTATGTCCTTAACAAACTTTGCATACTTGGGCATGCACTCCAAAGCTTCCACTAATGACAAGTTGATCTTAAGCTTCTTCAGTTTCTCCAAAACTTGGAAAACTGAGTGCCCAACTGATGTTGTCTCACCCTTTGTGGATACGAAAGTTTAGGCTTGTAGGGTGGTGGTGGAACATAAGGCATCTCTTCTTCTTTCTATTCTTGAATCTTCATGCCTTTTCTCTTTTCTTGGCTATCCTTTTGCACACTTTGTTCCTCCATCTACTTGCCACTTTGAAGTGTAATAGCCTTGAGTTGTTCCCTTGGGTTGGCTTCAGTATTACTTGGTAGGTTACACGCACTTCTAAAGAATAAAGTGTTGGCAAGTTGACCTACCTGTACCTCTAAGTTGTGGATAGATGAGGCATGGTTCTTCACGATCTGATCAAACTTTTTGCTGCGCAATGGTTGTCCTGCCCACATAACTCACACTGTGATTTCATAACTTTAGTTGTCGATGAAGATGCTCCTTGTATGTTGCTCAACTACTTGGTGAGGGTTGTGATCTATGCTTGTAAAGCTGTAACAGAGACAATTGAGATCGTACCTTTTTTTTCTCCTTTTACCCCTGTTTACTCCTCTCATTTGACCACATACAATTGTTTCTTTCTAACTCTTCTAAAAGATCATGAGCTGCATCGATAGTGTTCGTCATCAAAGAACCTCCAATAGCTGTATTGGACCCCGAATCTTTTTGGTAAGCTAGGATTAATTAAATAAGGATTTTTGAATGATTATTCATGAGTAAAGAAGTTAAGAATTCTTGAAATTGAAATGAAATGGAAGAT
>JANJEY010000009.1:4912202-4925939 GCA_024703695.1 Erythroxylum cataractarum
GTTAAAAAGTTATGAGGTGAAGAACACATTCAGTTACTGTTCATGTACTGTTACATTGGTCTTTAATGAGCAGTGTCATTTGAGTGGCTTTTTGCCTTGATTAATGATGGAGTTAGCATTTTCATCCTTCATGAGAATTGTAGTTCATCTTGTTATCTTTACATGGAGGTATAGTATGCACATATTGGAGTTAGGATTAAGAGGTTGTGAACTTTGAAAGATGATAGTTACAAGTGGTTTTGAGGAAGAGAGGTTTGAAGTTTTTAAGAAAGGCGTGTCCGTTAAACGGACACGAATGTCCGTTAAACGGACAGCCTCAGGTGCCAAAACACCCCTTAACCTACCCGTGTCCGTTAAACGGACATGCATGTCCGTTTAACGGACATTTGCGAAGCGTTTAGTACCCATTCACCCGAATGTGTCCGTTAAACGGACAGGGCTGTCCTTTTAACGGACAGCTACGGGAACAAGTGCAATTTGGACATCCTTGGAGGCCGAATTTGTTTTTTTGGTCTTCATAAGAGTTGTAGATCTAGATGTCTACTTTCAAATGGTAAAGAATGAACACAATCCGACATCGAGATAAAACGTTATGGGAATCGCGCCAAAAGAGTTTCAATTTGATTTTGGAAGTGAGCATGGTATATTGTTTTGGGTATAAATCCCTCATCCGACCTCCAATAGAGGTGAGGCTTAAACCATTGGATTTATAAGCATATATCTTTCTTGCTACAAAAATTGGTCTCATTTAGAGTTAAATTGAGAAAGTTTGCAGCAAAGTAAGTTAAAGGTCGGTTAAGAGAGCATGTTTCCGGTGTGAACTCTTTTAGGTTATTGGAGTGTATCTTGAGTTATATAACTCCGATTGAAGCGATTCTTGTCTTAAATTAAACAAGAGTCATAAGGCTATGATTTACAAGAAAATTCCAAATCAATTTAATATTTTAAGTTTTTCAAATTCGGTGAACGCGTAGAGGAAATAAGTTCAAGTAAGATGATTAGGTACATGGGCACACTACGGAACTTTGGTAAGTGAATTTTGGGAGCGTTTTGAGCATGAGAATGAATTCATGATGTCTTTAAGGGTTCAAGGGATTAAGAATGAAAAAAAAATTATAACCCTTCAAAGTAATACGCACGCTCAGGTTTCACGATTTTAAGTAAGAGAGTTGGGTTCCGAGATCGGGATCCGACAAGCTGCATCTATAGTTCCTCTTATGCTCTGATTTACACCATTATGGAATGTTTTCATAAAGAACTCCCTTGAAAGGTTATGGTGGGGCAGCTTCTCTGTAGTTCTTTAAACCTCTCCCAAGCTTCATATAAAGACTCCTCATCACTTTGTTGAAAATTTGTGATTTCCTTTATAATCTTTGTTGTTTTAGTCAATGGGAAATACTTAGCAAGGAATGCCTAGGCTAGCTATTCCCAAGTAGTAATCTGCTCTAAACTGAATGAGTTGTACCACACTTTTGCCCGATCTCTTAAAGTGAAAGAAAATATTTGCAACCTCACGACATCGTCAAACATCCCATTAAACCAAAAGGTGTCACATATCTTCAAAAAGTTAGCGAGATAGGTGTTGGGATATTCATTAAACAACCCACAAAACTGCACACTACTCTGAAGAATATTGAGGAGTGCCATCTTGATCTCAAACTTGTTAGCTTAAATCGCTAGCCTCGCTGAGTCCTAGACTCATAAAATCCATCAATGTCATTTCGATCCCTCCTTGTTCTTCTTCTTCCACCATATTTCTTTGTGTAATGTCTTAGAGCTTCGCTCTTAACTTTCGTTCATGCCTTGTGATGTCTAATAACTCTTTGTCATGATATTCATTAGTCCTTCATGTGTTCCTTGTGTTTATGCACCTGCAAAGACACAAGGAAAAGAATGAAAAAAACTCTTAAATCAAATTAACCCAAACTAAATAAGATGCTAAACAAACAATCGTTGTTGAATGTAAACCAAGCTATTAGTTTTACGCTCAAAATTGTGAGTATACAGGTCATAACTTATAATAAAAAGCAAATATCGATCCCACAAGGATTGTGTTTATGCACCACTTAATTCAGATTGTTCTTTGTTTAAGAAACTGATTCAATCAAATTTAAACAGATAATTAAAATAAAGACAAACTAAAGGTAAAAGGAACCAATGCAACCTAAACCAAAATTGTAAACTAAAATTTGGAGAAAGTTAAGATTAAGAATTATGACTTGTCATTATCCCTATTTTCTTCCTTCTAGTTAATTGATTCAATTTGTGCTTAGCGTAAAATTTCCTAAAATTTTATATACCTTGTCTCACAATGTAACTACATATCACTAGTTAAATAAATTAGGATTAACTTTGGGATCTCTCGAAGTGCAAAGCTTTTCCTAAACATTCAACTAGATGTGAAGCTATCCTATAGGCAATGTATCAATCTATTGAAATCTCTTCCTAATTAATCGATAACTTGTTATTTATAAGTCTATTAAATATTAACTCTCATTGTATGTTTAATACAATTTACCAAACTCATTCTTTCGATTTATTGTAAGGTTTGAGCTCAATAAATAATACAAACATTTGTATTATTGAATCAGCAACTAAAGGTTCATAAATAGTTCAAACAACAAACCCTTAAAAATTATTTTAGCCAATCATAATGTCATTAATATCCTCAATAACCAAACAATCCATGATAAACATGCTAAAAGAGAAAAAAAAATTAAAATAAGAACTAAACAGGGCGAGCTCCTCCTCTTCTTTGCTTAAATCTGAAAATCTGGATAACAGGATGCTCTTTACTCAATTGGGAATGAAAACCCTGATTCTCCACCTATCTCTAGGCTCTCAATTTTTCGGAGGTTAGTTACCACGACACACTTAGCCCTAGGGATTTTGTGACATTATATATCATAAAACCCTAAAAAAAGTGAAATATGCTTGGTTCCTTGGGCTAAACATCCCGCGATCATAAGTTAATGTCACAGAAACTTTCTCCATAGATTTCGTACGATTGAGGGAAACATGCCCTTTCCCACGGTCATGGGTTCTTATTCTTCAGCAGCTCCACTTCATTTCTCTTCTCTTGGTCTCTAGCTCAATCACAAAGGTGTTCAACCTCCATTCCTACACCAAAGTGATCAATTCTTACCCTAAACCAACATCAAATACAAAATAATAGTTATGACGATCAAACTAAACAAAAACACACAAAACAAGTCCTAAAACACAATAATACTAACATATTATACAAGAAACACATGCCAAATGTTTAGAAAAACACCACTAATGCACAACTATCAAAGTGTCACACCCATGACATATTTTCATGGGTGTGATAACACTCTCATGCCCATGACAAATTTTTCATGGCTTGAGAGTCTCATATTGCTCTAATCCTTCTTTTTCTTGCTCCTTGCAGACAACATATTGTAAATCTTGAGAAGACAACTCAAATATTGTGTTTATGACTCGCTTTATCTCTTTCGTTTGCAAATTGTACCTAAAATCAAATATGAACTAAAGTGAGTGTCTTAAACATTTTAAAGCATTAATCACTAAGTGTCATGGAATAAATGAATAATCAACTAAACATATATCACTTTTCCAAATTTAGGACTATATTGATTTCCTCGCATCGCTGTAACACTTTAAGCAAATTGTTTTGACATTGATCAAAAGTAATGCCATGTATGGAGAAATCATCCTTGAATGCTTCCATACTATTCTTAATGAAATAAAATGTGCCCATCACGTAACACTGAAAAGTAACAAGAGCATTATAAAGACTAAAAGGCATCCTAGTATAAGAAAAAGTGCTACAATGGCATGTGAATGTGATCTTTTTCACTAGGATAGATAAGGATTTGAAAGAAACTATAATAACCATCCATATATAAAAAAAATGAATGCGTTTCTAACTTGTTAAGGATATGGTCAACAAAATAAAAGGAAAAATGATCATTTCGGGTTACCCTATTCAACTTTTTATTATTTTTGCAAATCCTCCAATCCATGATTGTTCTAATGGTTATTAATTCATTGTTCTCATTCTTTATAATAGTCATGACTTCATTTTACCTTGTAATAAAAGAAGCTACATCTAGTAGGTTAAGCACCTCCTTTTTGACAAATTCCTTCATATTGGGATTCAACCTCATTTGGCACTCAATTGAAGGCTTATAATAATCCTCAAACAATATCCTATGCATGCAAATTGATAGGTTAATGCCTTTAATATCACTAATGGTATACCTGTAACATCTTGATGCAACCTAAGTGCTTATATATTTTTAAGTCCTAATTTCACTTAAATTTGCATTTAAAATCATAGGTCAACATAAATCTTTTATGTTACTGTCAAACTAATAGTGAAATTCACAAATCGATTAATGCAATTCTAGGGGTTTTAATTAGAAAAAGATTTAAATTAATCAACCTAAGTTTAGTTGTTAATATTCTTAAGAAAGATATTAGCATAATTAAGGAATTTACACCTATAGTGAACTTTAGATTAGATTAATATGTGAAACCATAATTGCAAGTTATAGTGAAATTCAAATTCCAAATACTGTTGTTTAGTTGGTTGATTTTTAGTTATTTACCTTTCTTGTTTATTAATTGTGTTAATTTGTCCTTGTTTTATTTTTAATTTTAAACATAATAATCATCATTTTCTTAAATTTTTAGTTAGATAATATAAAAAGAGTTAGTAATAATACTCGTAGTCTCTATGGGATTGACATTTGGTGCTTGGAATTCTATACTATAGAATGATGGGTTCAATTGCCTGGACAATCTATAAGGTAAAGGAATTGATATATATATAGTTAGAGAGAGAGAGAGAGAACATCACACAAGTCCATCAATCTCACATCTTGAGCTTCCTATAAATAGATAATCGTATAAGGTTTACACTTATCCCTAAATCATATAAAGAGAGGTTAAAGCTTAGATCAATAATAACATAAGGAATAGATAAGATATCGGGATCTTTGAGTTTAGGAAGCAACTTATTTTGAACTATATCACTGCACTTGTCCATTAAGGCCATGGTTTTATAGGCCTTAAGCTTTCTTTCATTGGATAATATCTCCTTCAAAAATTTGATGTAAGACGACATTTCTTCCAAAGCATCAATAAGCGGATATTAACTTACAAGATTTTATACGGAATCCAACAAGTTCCTAAATTTTTTTTATCTAGTTTAGCGTTAGTAAATCTTTGAGGGAAAGACACAGGTGGCTTGTATGGTGCAGGGGGATTGTATTTAGGTTCCTCACTCTCTTCTCTTTTCTCCTTAACAATGTCACCTTTCTCACACAGTTTCTCTTTATCATTATTCTCTATATCTATAATCTCCCTCACCTTTGGGTTTTATAATAGCTTACCAATCCTTAATTATAGTTCCTTATATAGCTATTTAGAAATCTCAGGTAGGCCAGGAAGTTAAACTATTTGAGCTTACATTTTGTTGTGGATAACAATATAATCTAACTTAGAGTATGGCTTCCTAATTTATTTTTTGAATTCCACATTTTATTTGGGTTGGGTTGTCTAGAAGTTCTCTAGATGAGACTCTAAGTTATTCTTTTAAAGAGGAGGGCTATAAGATCTAGACTGGAAACTAAGTGATTTCCATTACTCTAAGGAGGGTTAAACCTATTTCTATATAAGAAGTTAGGATGGTTCTTTCAACCAGGGTTATCAGTATTGGAAAAATGTGGTCTTTTTATTAACATATTTAATAGAAGATTCATAGGAAAATCAGTTCCCTAATCTATAGTTTACAACTAAATTTCATAAGGATCCACAAATGTCAGAAGACACATTAGTAATACTAAAAGAATCAATATTAATATAATCAAATTTCTAAGATAAAGCATCTACCTTTATAATTAGAAGATTCAAAGCATCAAGTCATACGTACTTAGAATCTTCTTCACAATAGCTCTTTAAATTGACCAATAGTAGTGGCTCTGAGTCATGTCCTCTATTCGAATATATGCTTTATCTATAATTTTATTTTTAAGAGATCTGCCTGTAGTAACATACACCAAAATCTCTATGTTGTAGGTCACCTTGTTATAGGTCACCTTGTTATGAAAGGTCTGGAAAATAAGCCATTTCTCTAGCTTATGATGAGGGTATAAACTCAAAAACTCCTCGTATCTCTTTCAACCTTATATAATGATTTGCCTTCCCTTTGGACAAAAGTAGTGATCCAGTTCCTAATTTTTGTGGTCTTGCCTAAGGAGAAATATGAGGCTAAAAATGCCTAGGATAGTTGATCCTATATGGTAATGAATCCTATCGGTAGGGTTACAACCATACTCTTACCTTATCTCTTAGTGAGAAAGGGAACAATATGAGCTTAATAGTTTTAAGGGAGTCACTATTGAGCATTAATGTAACATAAATGGAAATTCGGATCTTTATAAAGTAATCCTTCAAATTGATTTAACTAAATTATGGAAAAAAAGAGAAGGCTTTAGCTCAAAGTAGACAACTTTGATATTGGGCATTGCGGTACCGGAGCTAATGTATTAGGCATTTGGTATTGTAAAGTCCTTGATAGACCTTATGTTATTTGAAGACATTTTTTCTGTAATTTTTTCTCATCTAGAGCCTTCTTTTTATATGTAAGGTTCTCTCAATATTAGGATCTAGTTTGACAAGATTCCTAAGATTGTTAGGCTATCATATGTAAAAAGTGAACTATAAAAGAGAAAGAATAGAGCAAACTCAGTAAACAATAATAAAAGGATCTAATTAGTTTGTAAATTAGTCAATATCAATGTTTAATCCCTAGCAACAACACTGAAAACTTGCCTGTGTAATTTTTTAACTGCAAACGTACAATATAATTGTAGTTAGCATCGACAAGTACGGGTTGATCATACAAAGACTGTCACTAATTGCAAAATATTTACAAACTTAATTAGCTAGACCAACTAATTATGGTTGATTGAAGAATAAAATAAAATAAATAAATCTAAATGCTAAAACAAAGCAATGATCAAGGAAAAATTAATTTATAAATAAACAAGATTTAGTTAAGGTTTTCCCTACGAATTTACTTTGTTCAATTTATCTCTATTTTAATGAATACTATACTTTTACTTTAGAAGCCTAGTAAGAATTCCTATATTACAATTATATTCTCTCTAGAGACATATAACTCCTACCTTTAGATTAGTCAATTGAAATACCTTTCAAATCAAGACAAACTAAAATTGCATTAATTCATTTTTTATTAATAGGTTTTACCCTAACCTGAGAAGATCTTGTAGTTCTCTCTGAAGTAAATCATGCTTAACCATATTTACCCAAATTATGATCTAATCTTGCATCTTATCTCTCAAATCTCAATACATGAATCAAATAATTGAATCTTCCACTTTCACACCTTCAATTCAATCAACTATAAAAATCTGGGCAAATCTCAAGAAAACTAGAAATTCATTAAACTAAAGAACAATTCAACATATAAATCCTAGATTCCATCCCACCTCAATCTATATGTCAATTAGTTTATAACTAGATAAGAAATAACATCATAAAAACAAGATAGGAAACAAAAATAATAAACCATTTTTATAAATCTTAAATCCTGAATCATTGATGTATCTTATTGAATCCTTATATTTCTCTTATGATTGACTTATTCTTGATCAATAACCAATGTAGAATAGTTTCCAAATTACTTTCCAAATCTTTTAAACAATCTCCTGGTTAAAAAGCTCTATATTATTAAGTTCACTTTTCTTTAAATCCAAAACTTTACTCTTTAATGAATAACATAACCCCAATATAATTGTTGTACTGAAGTTGTAATATCAGGCTGAGTAAATAGTTCCTCCTCAAATGAACAGTAACTTTCTCTCTTTAACTACAGTCACTTCCATTTCTAGTAAGCTTAAGGTAGTTTCAAGCAACCTTTTATTTAGGGAAGCTTCATAGAAGCCTTCAATGGAGGCTTTTCTCATCTAGGAGAGCCACAGAACCAATTTCCAACCTTATAAGAATAGATGGACGTCAATCTCTTAAAAGAATAAAGAAACTAAAAAATAGTTTAATCGAATGGAATAAACAAATCATGGAGAAATATGGTCACAAATAAAACTATTGATGAGAACCTAAAACACTTTCCAACTATTTTAGCCAATGGCATTGTAACCGCTCGTCTAGAATTTTTTAGAAGGGTGTAAAAAATTGTGACAATACCCTAATTGGAATTTTTTGTAAATAAGAGAGCTGCATTTCCTCTAATGAAAAATTGGGCTCAAAGATTATGTGGAAAAAAGGACTAGGCATAATATTGCTTACTCGGCAACATGCCTTTCTATTTAAATTCACTAATGGAGATAGCATGAGCAAGATAATTGAATCTGGACCATGACATATAGGAGGGCAACCTATGTTCATCCAAAATTGGGCTCTAGGTTTGGAATTTGATATGAAAAGCATAGAAACTATCCCCTTATGGATTAATTTTCATAACATACCACTCTAATACTGGACTTTGGATTGATTAAATTTTCTTGTTGTTTCTATAGGGAGACCTATTGTTTTTTATTTAGCCACTGTTAGAATTAAGAAATTTTACTTTGTCAGAATACATGTTGAGATTAATCCCAAAAATGAACTAACTAAAAAACTACCTATTATGAAGCTAAATGTTGCTGATGAAATGGTTAAAGCTCAAATATAATTATCTTACAATTGGAAGCCTTAGTTGGGAAAACTAATGTGGAAACATGCAGGGAAATGACTTACATCAGGTGGTTACTTTGAGCTTTATGAGGAGGTCTCATATTACGAGATTCCTTAACCAAATTTGAATTTGTAGTAGGCTAAACAAATTACTTCTTTCTCTAATAGAAAATCTGGGAGAAAAAGGAGAATACCTAAAGGGGGTTGGTAACCACATTCCTTCTTAAATCCTTATGCTTTTCTAGAATATTGAAGGTATAAATGAACCCCATAAGTGATAGGTTGTTGGGCACTGGCGGGTTCACCACTGCGAAATGATGGGAGAGTTTGCAAAGACCCTTCGGGAAAAGTTCATCGTGGTCAACTTTTGGCTTCGTTGCGGTGAAGTCCCAAAGTCAAGCAACGCACCCTTCGGGTGCAATATGCCGTGGTAGAAACCATTTGTTCGCTACGGTGAAGTTCCAAGATTAAGTGATGTCGAGAAAGGTTCGCAATGGCTAACTTATGGCTTTGCTACGGTGAAACCTTGGAAAACTCAACCTAGCCCCAACTTCAAACAATGCTAAAATGAAAATACAATTTCACAACCCCAACTATACATATACAAGAAGATTGTTATGAACAAAAGGGAACTTCTTCTAGTCTTAATCTCATCACTAAACCAAAAATATTCGCTCAACTTTGATAATCCAAAATTTCACACTCTATATCATTTGGAAAAATCATAAGCAAACGCAAATACATTTCATTAGCACCAAAAGAAGAGTTTTACAAAACTTTAATGAACATTTCAAGCCACAATATAACATTGGTCTCTTAACCCAAAATACAAAACATATATGAACAAGTAAAAATTCAAATGTGGCTAAAGCCTTGTGTTTTCCAAAAACTAACATAAAATACAAAAAGATGCAGAATTGGAGTGATGCCTTCACTCTCGATTCGATCACTCAATCTTTTGCTCATCACCTAGAGATGGGAAAGAATGGGGTGAGCTTAAAAGCTCGTGGGTAACAAGTTTATAATAGAGAACAAGCAAAACCATTGAAAATATTCATTGCCATGGTAAATTTGCATTGAATCCATGAAACACATATTTCTCAAATTCTCAACTTGTTAAACAGTTCATAAACACATAAGCACTTCAAAACGTTGATCCATAAGGGAGTTCTTGTGAATCTCCAATAATAACAGAATAGACTATCATAAACTCACATAATGTTTTTGCATAGTTCATAAACATAAGGGAGTTCGTGAAGGATCTCCATGCCACTAGCGGGCAGGCGAGAGAAGCTTTTAACATGGTCAACGTGCACTGGACATAACAGAATGGACCACCATAAACCTACACATGTATTTCATGACTTATAAACGTATTGCACAAAAAGGTACATTTCGGAAATATAATTCTCATAATCATGATATATTTCAAATACCATTTCATAAATCATTAACAAAATTCAAGTACCAAACATGTAACAATTTCTCAAATAATTTAAGAAGAAATAAATGCAAAATTTAAGAAGCAATAAATGCAACATTTAAGAAGCAATAAATGTAACATTTATAAAGTGGTTGAAATCATTTAACTCTATTAAATTGGAAAAACATTCATGGCTCATTAACTCTATCATAAACATGTAACCCACCTAGATTTCTTGCTTAAAAACTTGCCTAAGTGCTTCTCCTCTTGCTTCTCTTGCTCCTCTTGCCTTTCCTGATTCCCTTTAACATTGGGCAAAAATCCCACTCAATATGAATACAATTTGAAAACCACAAAGCATATTCACTAAAATCTATTCTAGTGTATTTAAACCCATGCATTTCCTAAACTTCATGAACCAAAATCCTTCCAAAAATTCAAAGGATTAAAATTGAACTTACCTTGAATCTTCACCAAATAAAAAGTTGTTTGACTCAAATGAAAGTTCTTCTCTTTCTCTTTCTTTTTCTCTTCTTGAATAACCTCAAAATCTCTCTTGAAAACTAAGAAAAGATGAAACCCTAATTGTTCTTCCTTCTTTTCTCTCCAACGACACTCTCTTCCCTTGTTCTCTTCTATTCAGGTTTTTCCCTTCCCTAAGAGCAACACTACTCTTCTTCTTCCATTTATACCCTTTATGAGTCTAAAATGTCAACTTTGCCCTTCCTTTAATGCCTTATGTCTTTTATACTTAAGTGACATGCCAAAATTGCCCTTTATACCATACACTCTTACTACTTTAATTATAACATTTCTATTCTAAATTCTAATTGCTACTAATGCTTGCTTGATTAATGACTAAATTCTAAGTAAATAAAATAAAATAAAATAAGTAAATAAAATAAAAATTTAGGGTCCAACATAAATTATCAAACATTTTTTGTTGGAAACAAAATCCTATTATTCTTGGAATACTTGGAAATAGAATTAAAGCTCATAAGTTACATCATGTTATGAAAGTTTTAGGCAAAGACTAGAGTTTTGAATCTAACCATGAAAACTAATACAATGGTAGAATTTTTTATGCATTCAATAAGTAAAAAGTGTAGGCAATAGTCCTAAATAGTTTAGATCATTACATACATCTATCCTACGAATTAACAAACTCTTAGATCAGTTTTGAAATCTTAAGTATCTATGTTTCCAACTTTGGATTTCATAGGACTAACCTTTGGGAGGATCTCTTCTCTATTCAAAACACAATGAACAAGCTTTGACTATTAGAAGGAGATGTTAAATGCATTTTTACACCTTTCTAAAGCTCAAGAAGAAATGATTAATTTTTCTAATCTTGTCAAGGAGTTCGAAAAACTTTTAGTAAGTTAGAGGTGATTGATTAAAATATGTAAGGAATTTCTTCACTTAGAATAATAAATAATTGGGTCGATGCTTCGTCAGGAAGTAGATAGAATTCTTGTTAATTTGAATTGGTTGTGACAATTTCCTACTTCCTTTTCTCATTTTAGCTCTCCTTTTTATTCTGATCTTTCTTTTATGAAAATCAAAAGTTTCATCTCTTCATCCACTTTCAATACCCTATTTATATTCATTAACTTCCTGACTAATAAGGAAGGTTTCATGGAGGTAGTAAGTGAAGTTTGGAACTATAGGTTCTCAAATTACAAAGCCTTCCAGCTTATGAGGAAACTCCAGATCTTTAGAGATAAACTTAAGCTCCTCAAAGTAGGTCAATAGTTTTTATGTTACAAGATGTTAAAAGTGAGTTGAGAAAAGCTTAAGCAGCTTGTATCATGATTCTTATAGTCTTGAAATGAAAGCTGATCTAGAAAGTTGAAGATTTACAATAAAGCTCTTCAAGATCATAACTATTTACTTATGCAAAAGGCTAAGATCACTTGGATAACGTAGGGAGACTATAATACTAAATGTTTTCATAGTTATATCTTAGTAAGGAGAAAATTCAAAAAAATTAGTTGTTTACTAGATGAAAATGATCACTTAGTATCTAACAAACCCACTATTGAAGCTACGACTTTCAAGTACTCTAATAACCTACTAGGAGTTGTAAGACCCTTAAGTCCTTCCAATTTATAGGAGCTTGTAGAACTAATCTGTTGGACACCCTGCCCTTATGAGTCACGAGCCTGACATCCTAAGTGACATCTGGACACGTATCCCGCATGGGTGGCGTGCCCCCACCAAGACAACCTACTTTTACTATAACTAAACATAAGTCGACCTTAAACATTTTGCACCAGCCTTGGAACAATTGGCAAAATTGTCATTAGGGATATCGGGTGAAGATTCTCTTAGGACGATTTCAAAGAAGGCTTAGAGACCTATAACTTTGAGGAAGACCCTGAGGTCGGATTCTAGCCTCTGAAGGGGGTCAGAAATGGAACAGAAGATAGGGGAAGGCGAATGACAGAAGAAGCAAAACACAGAAGAAGCGAAAGATAGAAGAAGCGAAAGATAGAAGAAGCGAAAAGGCAGAAGAAGCGAAAGACAAAAGAAGCAAAACACAAAAGAAGCGAAAAGACAGAAGAAACAAAAGACAGAAGAAGCAAAACACAAATGAAGAAGCGAAAGATAGAAGAAGAGAAAAGGCAGAAGAAGCGAAAGATAGAAGAAGAAAAACATAGAAGAAGCGAAAAGACAGAAGAAACAAAAGATAGAAGAAGCAAAACACAAATGAAGTGAAAAGGCAAAAGAAGCAAAACATAGAAGAAACAAAAGACAAAAGAAGCGAAAGAAAAAAGAAGCAAAAGGTAGAAGAAGCAAAAAAGCAGAAGAAGCGAAACATAAAAGAAGCGAAAAGACAGAAGAAGCAAAAGACAGAAGAAACAAAAGACAGAAGAAGAGAAAAGGCAGAAGAAGCAAAAGACAGAAGAAGCAAAAGATAGAAGAAGCAAAAAGACAGAAGAAGCAAAACACAAAAGAAGTAAAAGATAGAAGAAGCGAAAAGGCAGAAGAAGCAGAAGAAAGAAGAAGCGAAAGGCAGAAGAAGCAAAACAAAGAAGATACAAGACACAGAAGAAGATGACGTCATCACAAAGAAAACACAAAAGGAGATGATGTCATAACAAAAGAAGAAAAAAGGAAAAAGAAGCAAAACACAGATGATACAAAACACAGAAGAAGATGACGTCTTCACAAGGAAAACACAGAAGGAGATAGCGTCATCACAGAAGAAGCAAAAAGGTAAAAGAATCAAAATACAGACGATACAAAACACAAAAGAAGATGACATCATCACAAAGAAAACACAAAAGGAGATGACGTTATCACAGAAAAAGCAAAAAGGAAGAAAAAGCAAATCCTCTCTTGCACATCTTCCCTTATAAGGACCATGACTTTCAGGTCAGACGTACAAAATTTCCATGCTAAATACCGTTGGAAAGATAAAAAAAAGACTTATTACTTACTAGAAGACTTGCCTAAATCAGCTTATATTAACCCTGAGGTCAAAAAACGAAATTTTCCTTTGTGAAACTTGAAACATTTCAACATACCAACTTTCGATAGTCATGAGTAAATATGCAAACATATTCCATTTGCATCAAAAGATAAAAGTTTTACAAAGC
>JANJEY010000009.1:4934087-4945808 GCA_024703695.1 Erythroxylum cataractarum
CCCCCCCCCCCCCCCCCTTCCCCCCTTTGTCTTTTATGGCTCTACACCTTTAATCTACTTAACACAAGCCTACTAATTTCTAACACTTCATTACAATTTTAGATTTCTAGTCCTTCCCTCAATTATAATTAATGACCCAATTCTAAAAATAAACAATTAAACGAATAAACAAAACAAAAATAAATAACTAGACAATTAATAAGAATTTAGAAGAAAATCAGGGTCCAACATTATAACTCCTTAACTTTCTCCCTAAGTATTGGTCTCACTCTGAAAGTAGCAATAATACATTCAGGTTCCTCCTGTTTCAAACTTATCCTAAGCTTAGTCATCTCCTCCAATAGCGGTAGGTAAACTGTTTGAACATAAGCTTAGCCATCTCCTCCAATACGTCATATCCATTGTTACTTTAAGGTTCAAAGCGTCCAACTTCCACTTTCAACACCACACCTCATTCATCCTCATAAGGATTTATTCAAACCCTTTTGTTTTTAAATTTATTCTTTATTTTGTTTTTACTTTAACTTATATTTCTCTATTTTACATGTTTGTTTGTTTGTCCCCTCTCACATTGAGGACAATATGTTGTTCAAGTGCGGGAGGGTTATGTGTTTTTCTTTTAATGTGAATTTTGAATCTTATATGATAGTTTTTAGGCTGCATTTTATGAAACATGTGAATGTGTCAATGACTAAGATGGATTGAAATTGATTTAATTTTGAACATAGTCTATTAGGTTGTGAAGAATCATTAGCTTACAAAATTAGTAAACTGGATTCTTTAGCTAAATACTTAGCTTAATTAGGATTTAATGTTAAGTTGTGGCCCTCTAAATTGTTATTCATAATTTGAGGTCTTTTGATTTAAGTAGCTTTGCTAGTATTTTTTCATGGAAACGAGTAGCTAAACCAACAAGCTAGACAATAAAAAATATATTTTTAATTTTAAATAAATTACTATTCCACTGGCCTTCAAGTTATTAATAGAGCTAGTAGCCAGTTGAGAAAGTTATATAGCTGAGTAACCAAATCGACACGCATCACAAATGTGTGCCTTTGCTTTAAAAGGCTATAATGATGTTTCAGCCAAGTCGCTTAACAAAAAATGACTTAGTCGAGTAATTAGATCAACATTCATCACCAATTTCTGGCTCTAAGCAAAAAATTGGTCCTTGTTTAATAAAAAAAAAGTGCTTTCTAATAAAACCTACCGAACTTGTAATAGCTTGACTTTTTATGAATACATACTTAGGAGTAGTTACAGAGTTTGAATGATCAAAGAATTAGTAATGTGTGTGTGAAATTGAAAAGGGTAAATAATTTAAAACTTGGATCTAGATTAATATGTATATTTACTTCAAAGTCCTTAAACACGGATTTTGCATGTTAATGATTTGAAATAAATTGAATGATTGTGTTTAAAATTAAATTTATTTCATGAAGTTGAAGTCAAGTCTCATTACTGCATTGTGCGATGTGTGTTTGTTGTTTTGTTTACTTAAGGAAACGTTTAAGTGTGGGGATGTTGATAAGTGTGAATTGTATCGTATTTTAGGGCTTAGTTTGATACGCATTTAATTCTTAATTCAATCACTTAGTATATGTTTAGGTTAGAATTGTGTTAGTTTATTAATTGTTTATGTTTTAAGTGTTTTATAGGTTAGTACAAATCTTTAACCTTAATTATTATGTTTTTAAGGTATCTTGAAGTGTTTGTTAGTGTTTCAGGATCAACATCAAAAAATCGAGAAGTTTCATAGACACTTGAGCCAAAAAAATGGTTTACGATCGTAGCACAATAGGTCACAATCGTGACAAAAGCACCAAAGTTGGCCTACAATCGTGGTCCATATGTCACGATCATGACAGAAGCCCAAGGCATGGCCCATGATCATAGCCTGCTTTGGGTAGGCGCACATACACTAAAAAACAATAAGTTTCGAGGGATTTTTCAAACCTTTTAGACTCCAAAGAAATCCTAGGGCTGCTCAGAACACAAAAGGTATTTAAACAATAAGACAAAGAGGCAAGAGGAGCTTTGGCATCAGCCTCTTTTAGAGAAACCCTAGAGAAGATTATCGAGAGATAGAGAAAGAGAAGAAGGAAGAGAGAAGAGAAGAAGAAGTTGACTCGACGTACTTCTCAGATTAGGAGTTTTTCAACGTCGCTGCCTCCTGTCTTCCGTTTAATTTTGTATTTCCTACTATTTTTAGTTTTATTATTGTATAGAATTGGAATAATAGTTGATGATAAGAATTTTTAGATGTTGATGAAGTTCTAAACTCACCTTCGGAGTTTTATCTTTGATTTAATGAAATATGATTCCTTATATGTTATTTGGATTTATTGTTATTTAATTCTGGACATGCATAATTCGATAATAAACTAAAAGGATGAATCCATTGAAAAAGTATTACATTGGGTTAACAAGAATTAGGCAATTTAACAGAACATGAATTAAATCAAATATGTAATTTGTGCAAATCTGTAATTTGTGCGAAGAGAAATCTTGCATAGGTTTCTAATAGTTTATTAGACAACTTCAGATCTAATTAAAGTTTTGGATAGGTTGTTAATTAAGAAATTGCAACTTCCATAATTTGATTAGGGTATTAAAATTAGGGTTAATGCTTATAATTGGAGAGAGAGTAACTAACCCTAAGATCGTCTAGAACCAATAATCCAGTAATTTATAGCCGATTAGGTTAGGGTTAAAGATAGGTAAATTTTCCTTTCTCTCAATTAGTAATTCTTTAGGTTGATTCTTGAGTGTGTGTTGCAACTGCTAAATTGTTAATATTTTTGTGATTGATTCTTAAATTGATTTGCTTGATTAAATTGAATTCTTGTTTTAGTTTCGTACATTTTGAATTTTGAAAATCGTTCTGATCTTAGATTTTAGGATTAGATTATCCTTCCTCATGAGATCGACATCTTAGGTATTATGCGAACGACCCTTGTGCTTAATTAATTAAAGCTTACACACATCGAAAAAACCTGATCAATAACCTTGATTTCAGGTATATTACATTGAACAATAGCTAGTTTGTAACATGTCTTTCATTGTAATAGTGTAATAGCTTTTGTTAGTATTAATAAAATATTTCATTCAACTTCCAAAAAAAGACAATACGAAAACAATTATCCAAAAGAAATTTTGTCAAATGTTCTTCAGTTTATCCTAAAATAGGATCTCTATTTTACAAACTCTTCTATAATTTTATAGCTCATTGTATATACTTAAGATGTTTTATGATACCATTATGATTTTCATAATATACGTTCGCCATTTGATTAAAAAAAAAAGAGTAAACAAATAATACCTACTCATTTAAGGTTTACATAACCAATAAAAATGAAACCTTGTATCATGTTATTTACCAATATAATATGTAACATTAGGTCCATCCCAAGCACCGTATAACATTGATCTAATTGTGCCTTTTCACACAATTTTGTTGTGTTGGAGTTCAAATTAAAATTGGAAATCTTATTACAACCGTTTTCTTTAAACGAATACAATGAACACTAATATTCAATACTTGAATAATAAATTAAAATGTGTCTCATAATATGATCATATTATTAAAGACAAACAGTCAAAAGAGCACGAAGAAATGATTTCTTTTGGATCATTAAACTTATATTTATTCAAGAAAATTAAATAAAATATGGATAAACATTTTTAAAATGAGTGTCGAACTAAAAATAAACTTATATTTATTTTGAACTCTAAAAAAAACTTATAAAAAAAACTTATATTTATTTTGAACTCTGAAAAACAAACTGAAATTCTATTTCTGTCGAACTCTTTAATCTGAGGTTTCCACTTGCCAGGAAAAGTTGGAAGCGTTTCGTTTCCAAACTAAAATCAAACCGCATAAGTATTCAATTTCAGGGCTCTCCCGACAAAAGACATAGTATTTACTGTAACATTACGTTGTTTTATGGCCTTTTGGTTATATATTTATTTGTATAAAAAAATTTATTCAATAAAAGATATTTTTATTTTTGTATATTTGTTAATAATTTAATTATTAATCATAAAGATAAAAATTCCTAGAATAATTATTGTGCAATTAGAAATTATAATTTGATTGTAATTATAGGATTCGAATTGTATTTTATATTATTCTTAAAATATTCCTAATCATAGTTTCATCAAGATGGGGTATTGATGAAATTGTTAGACTAACATATATTTGTTTCTTTCTTATAAAGAAAGTAATCAATCTCATAAATTAAAGTGTGGAGATACTTAAATAAATATGTGAGTGCTTATTAGAAAATAAGTTCACTGAACTGACCCAATTATGAGAATCTCGAATGGAACATTACTTATATGTCTGTGGATTTTCTCATTATGATGGTTGTATAATTGATCCTTACACTTGAGATCATCAAAGTTATCTCATGTAAGAATTACTATATTTTAATACTACTTATGTTCTATTCTTATAGTGGTTCAATTCAGTAGTTATTGGATATAGTATGAACTATATCGAGATAATTGAGTAAATTAATAAAGAATTCGTTGTCAAGCACGTTGCAGAGAGAAATTTCTCTAACTGTCATCAGCCAAACCTACCTATCTCACCATGGTCAGTTTTGCAAATAGAAAGTGAGTAATTATTTAAACCATTTCGGCTTATTCGGATGAAACAATTTGAATACTTTGTTGTTGAATTGTTGAAGAGGATGACCAAGAAGATGGTTATTTGCCATATTGAGATAAATAATAGAGGTGTTTGGCAAATAACTGATAAGTTGTGCTTTAATTTATTGACTAAAAGTTAATTTTTTTATCATCTTAAAAACTTATTGATATGTTTGGTGAATAACTTATCAGTTAATTTGTTTATCCCCAATAAGTTGATTTCTAAAAGTTCCATAAGTGAAGCTTTTTTCTATGATTAGCCAAAAATTAATAGGTAAAAAATCAATTATATCCTCCTTTCATAATTTTTGAATTATGTTATATATTGTATATGTATCATACTATAATTATAAATATTTTAATTTATTAAATAATAAATCCATACATATTATATAAAAAACTAATATGATGTAGCTCGCTGCATCATTCATATTAATAGAGAATTGAACGTTGAACTATTATTATTATTATTATTATTTTTATTTTTATTTTTATTATTATTATAAACTTAATTTTTGTAAACTTAAATATCTAAAATTTAAATTTTTATAAGAATATTCAACAAAATATTAAGAAATATAATATTCATGTCTTTATAATTTTTTTTAAAAAATCATACCCTTATAAGTTATTTTACACATCAAGAGTTAGTACTAAATAATTAATTTTACCAAACATCTTTAATAAATAGCTAATATTATTATCTAGTTAAATCGACTAATATAATAAGTTATCAATTAACTATTGATGGAATCAGCTTATGTAATATCTTTATGGCTAATATATAGATCCAATACGATATTGGGCATTGGGCTACCTCGCCCCGAGCATTTTATATGCAAATATTGCTTGTACGAGAATGGGCCAATAGTATCTCATCCCTCTAAGAAAGTTTACACTCAAGTTGTAGGAGAATGGGCCAGAGCGTGTAATGAATTGATGATCTTCATTCTTTTGTTTTACTGAAAAATGTGAAACTTGAGGCAAGTTCCATTTAGAATTAAAAAGTCTTTTAGAAAATATGTTGAAGGTAGAAAAGAAAGAAGTCGGCTCATCCTTATCTCCAGAAAACACATTGAAAACAAACCCAACTTTGCTTTGAAGCCAAACAAGAAAAAGGAGCTTTGTGTGTTCCATCCTCTTCCCTTTCTCGTTTTATTTCAGTTTCTGAAACCCTTAGTGATTTGGATACCCCAAATGGCCTCATCTGGAACCAAGGGATTCGATTTCGGGTCCGACGACATCCTCTGCTCTTATGAAGACTTCGGCAACGGCAGCAACCACGACTCTTCCACTGCAAGCGCCATCCATTCGGATCCTGTGATCACCTCCAATTCCACCAAGGTTACTTCTTTTCCTCAAAGTCGTTGTTTCCCCCTTCTTTTCTTTTACCAGATTTTGTCTTTCAACGATTAAAACTGATACTCGCTCTCTCTTTGTGTTTATTATTATTATTTTTCACTTTGATCCTTATCTACACCTACTTAAGGTCCCTAATTTCTAAGTGGCACTCTTTGTAGTTGAATCACTATAACCAACCTATTCTTTGTTTCTTTGCAATCTGATCAAAAGATGATCTGAATCACAATACTCTCTCAATTGAATCAAGTTTTAATCTTTCAAACAAATATCGATAAGGGAAATTTGGGGTGTATATCTATACCATCTTCTTATTCTTGGTATTAGCGATTAGAGGGAGACAGATAGAACAGCGTTTGAAGGGAAGACCTTCTCATATTTATGATTTTTCAGCGATTTTGTTTTGAGAAGCAAACATTTTACGATACTATAGTTTCTCTCTGGCCATGCGAATGGAAGTTAAGTTGGTTTACTTGTTCGCTCCTTTGCTCCTTCACTTTTGGGGTTTATACCTTATACTGTATTATAGACTTTTTTAAAATTAAATTTAGATTCGAATCTTCTTACACTGACATTGACTGCGATGATTTGCCTTGAAGCAGGATTTTCACAAAAGCAGAATGGCTAGGTCTTCGATGTTTCCTGCTACTTCCTATAGCCATCCAGAAGACTCTTTTGCTCAAGATGTTATCACCTCCGTTGAGAAAAGTATGAAAAAACATACTGATAGCCTCATGCGTTTCCTTGAGGGAATCAGTTCACGGCTGTCGCAACTGGAATTATATTCCTATAACCTAGATAAATCAATTGGAGAGATGCGATCTGAAATAGTTCGTGACCATGGGGATGCTGATTCAAAGCTTAAATCTCTTGACAAACACCTTCAAGAGGTAAGCTACCATGAATTATGTTTATCGAGAAGTAGAGAACTATTATCATTTTGCACATATAAAATATCTTTGTTTGGCACCCAATGGCATGACCATGAAAGTATGCACTTTGCTATTATGATGATTTTCAATAACTTGGGTTAGACAGGCTGGTCTAGTGCCTTCTCTTCCAAGCATATAGATTGCTTTCCTGATAATTTCATAACTTTGTCATGTGTGATTCTAGTCCCATCTGACATTCGTATGTATGGAAAATTTTGTTTTAGTCAGCTTTTCCTTCCCCTTTTCCTTTCCGTGTGTACTTCTATTTTAATTATCAAGCAAGGACCAAATCTCTTCTTCAGAGAACCATTGAGTCACTCTACAAGAGTATGCTATGTAACTGTCTTTACCATGTTTATACATCCGGAAATAATTGCATGATTGGAAGACAACAATATAACATCTTTTTGATTTTTAGAATAGCGTCCCAACAAGTCCTTGGACCTTGTAAGTACTCATCAAACCTGCAAATTTTCTTTTCCAATATGCCTTTCAAGTGTCTTTGTAACAAATAACCTAATTCACCATCTGATCCATTAATTTTCATCTTGTACTTCAGAGTTAGCTTTCTCTAGTGTGTTGAGAGCTACCTTGTGAAAGGTGCCAAAGGAATAAGGAAGAATATATTTGTAAGTTGCCGAAAGTTAAATTGAAGAGAGCAAAAATCAGAGGTTTCAAGTCAATAGCTTTAAATAGGCTTCATTTTACTTGTGTTCTTTTCAACTATTTTTCAACTGTTTAATGTACATAGCTGTTATGCTTTGTCCATGCCCTTACGCCTTTCTTTTGGAGCATGTATGAGAGTTGTGTAATGTTGGCATAGCTACCCTAATCTCATGACTAACATTTGGTTTCAAGTCCTTTTCCTATAAAAATATATATTTTATTTTGGTTTATTTGAAATTGATCCCTCATTTCAGTCTTTTTTTTTTGTGGCCCTTGTTAACTTCACTGAAAAAGATGTGAATGTACAAGAGTTGTATTTATGTGAATCATCCTCTAAATAATAATGGGGAAAAAAGTTGGGAATAGCCTTGTATTTCAGTCACTCAAGTAGTTTATTTGGCATGTATTTGCATCTATCATGGTGCATTTTGTATTTACATAGTGGTACCCATCTGTTGAAAATTGTTTGTCTTCGGCCACTCTCTACCCCTTCCACACACTGAAGACACCCATTCAAAATAGTTCAAGCACATGTCCTGATACTGTAAGCATAGTGCAACTTTCTCACTGAAAGTTAGTCCTACTTGAGCCTAAAGAGCTAACTTTATGGTTAACAGTACTTTGTTTTAGTTACATTCTTTCATTTTCTGGTTTGACTTCTTTGCCTTGGTACTAATTTATCATATGTCGCTTGTTCTAGGTGCAAAGGTCTGTCCAGATCCTAAGAGATAAACAAGAACTTGCTGAGACTCAAAAAGAATTAGCGAAGCTTCACCTTGTGCATAAAGAATCCTCCTCATCAAGTCACTCCCAATCCAATGAAGAGAAAGGTGCACCACCTGCTTCTGATCAGAAAAACTCTGACAGCACATCTGAATTGCATAACCAACAATTAGCTTTGGCTCTTCCCCACCAGATTATCCATCAGCAACCACCACCAATTTTACCCGCTCCACCTCAAACCCCAGCTCAGAATGTTACTCACCCATCGCCCTACTATATGCCTCCTTCCCAGTTACCAGCTCAAGGTTCACATCCCCAGGCCCAATATCTACCTTCTGACCCTCAATATCGAGCAGCCCAAGTGCAAGATCTTTCTAGAGTGCCACACACACAAGGGATTCAGACACCAGCAGCCCAACAGTTTTCTCAGTATCAGCAGCAATGGCCTCAGCAAGTACCGCAGCAAGTACAACCACAACAGCAGCAGCTCATGCAACCCCAGGTTAGGCCTTCTTCAACGACAGTTCATCCCTCATACAATCCACCAGTTCAACCATCAAACTTGTCTCCATCAGATGCGCTTCCAAAAAGCATGCCTGCTCAAGTCCCCTTTTCAGCCATTCCTCAACCCTTAACTAGCCGCATGGATGCCCTGCCTTATGGATATACTGCTGCTAGAGGAGTTCCCCAGCATCCTTCACCTTCACCTCAGCAGCTTAAAGGAGCTTTTGGAACACAAACCGGCGATGTGTATGCAGCTCAAGGCCCCCACCCCACTCTTCCCACAAGTACTGCCTACATGATGTATGATAATGAAGGTGGGAGAGCACATCATCCTTCTCAACAACAACATTTTCAGCAAGGTGGATACCCTTCCGCAAATCTCTCTCTCCAGAATCCACAGACAGCTGCACCAAGCTCAAATATGCTGTCCTGCAATCCAAGTCATTCACACTTGCCTCGCAATCATCCATACACTGAGTTGATTGACAGGTTGGTAAGCATGGGGTTTAGGGGTGATCATGTTGTCAGTGCTATTCAGCGGATGGAGGAGAGTGGACAACCTGTTGACTTCAATGCTGTGCTTGATAGGTTGAACATGCATCCAACTCAAAGGGGATGGTGAAGGAAAAGCCATTTACTCGTGATTTCCATGTTCCATGCTGCTTAGATAAACTTATGCTTATCCTTAAATAAATGTTGTTAGAATGATGGTATTCTGCGGTATGTATATGATTGTCGGATTATACTCTACATGGTGCCGTCCTGTTATGCCCTTGTTTCTTGGAGTGTATTGGACTCTTCCCTGTGATTTTAACGAAGGGAATCCAAAGCTCTACGAGCCTTCCAGTGGTTATGGATTTATGCTTATGGCTGGTGTATTGGGTTTGCTATACTCTTGTCGGGTTGAAGTAATACGTTCACGCTTCTGTTTTGAGATTATTCTTCTCATGTTTTTTCGCAAAAGTTGTTATGCAGGTATAAATTTCTTGGCGACCTATCACCCTTTAGTCTTGAGATTATTCTTATGTTTTTTAGTGAACGTTGACGACACCCTTTAGTCCTGAGGGTGTATAGGTAACGCATTAAGATTGTGACATCGACGTGACCAAGAAACGGTACCTGCATGCTTGTAGAGGTTCTCAACTTTGAAAAGTTAGTGAAAGGAAGATAACATATTGGTTGTTGGTTCATTCTAAGTTAGAGATGTGTTCATAAAATCCTTAAATATTCCCAATTACCAAATTAAAAATAAGCAATATGCTCAACTTACATCTATATGTGATCTTGACAATTGTAATGCTTCTACAACTAAAAAGTGAACTTGTTTGTCCAATGGTGAAACTGATATTCAAGTGTCTGATCATAATGAATAACAATACAAAAAACCAATTTTTTCCACTTAAGACACGCACACTATATTATTCAATTGTAAAAAAATACATAATTAAAATCCAATTAAACTAAACACAATGAAATTAAAAAAAAATAGAAAATCAAAATAATGAAAAAAATAGTAACATAATTTAAAACTGAATAAAAAATTAATCTAATTATACAATTATTAAATGCAATTACTGAAATTTAAAATTAAATTAAGAAATTAAACAATTAAACTTATGCTACACACATTAAACCCTAGAGCATGCAAAATATGAAATGGGTATGAATACTAATAAACATCAACTAATTGATAGAAAAATAACAAATTATGATTAATCTAACAAAAATCATCGCAATCTATAACTTAGTGAGCAAAATTAACAATTCCAAATTTAACTTCCATCTAATCCATATACAATTCAACAAATTAATCTAATAATTCACAGAGAAAGGAATGAGATTTAACTTAAAATTGTAAAATAAGAAGAAAATTAGGTAAAAAATACCTTAGAATGGAGCAATTGCAAAAACCTAGCAATTTGGGGAACAACAAACCTTAAAATTTTCAAAACTACCCAAAAATCTTAGTGAAATCCACTTAAAATGCAAGAAAAATTCAAGTTGGGTGTTGCAAGAAAAATTCAACTAGATATGCTTTTAACCATTCTCCATCTATAAGGCCTTCTCAGTTTTTTTTCTAATAAACCACTAAAGTGCTTCTTCTTCTTCTTGTTTACTCCAGGTGAAAAAGTGTCCTTCAAATCTTAAACAATGATTCCTAACTAATTAAACTTCTCACGATCTGACATCCTATTTTTTGGTCTATGTTTAGGGTTTAACCCTATATTAAATATTGCATATACATGCATAGCATTAGCATTCATATACGAATTGATATTTGTGTTACAAGTTAGCATATGTACTCAATTGACTTGTTTCAGGATATAAAAATGTTAAGTGATCATGATATGAATTGTGTTTTGATATATCTTGTGTTGGGCCCCGAAATTTTTTTTTTTTTTATGAATTTATTTAATTTGCTTACTTACTTTAATTATTTTTATTTTGCTTTAATTGATTTAATTATGTGTGTATATAGATATATTTATGTTGGGCTTGGGAATTAGAAATTAGAGTTAGATTATTGGAATGGGCCTATTGGAGGAGTGGGCTTAAAGAGTTGTTAGAATGAATGGAGGAAGGTTAAGTGGCTTAGAGTAGAGTGGGCTTGAGAAGAGGAGGAGGAGAGCCCAATAGCCAAAACTATGTAGTTTTGGTGTAGGATGAATTAAATGACTTAAAGAAGAGTAAAATGAATAAAAGGGAGAGGAGAAGGAGGATTGTCGTAGAACACCAAAGGAGAGGAAGGAAAAACGTGACCAAGAGGAAGGAGAGCTTCGGCCAAGAGGAAGGAGAGTCGTAGAGAGGAAGAAAGAAGGAGAAAAAGAAGAGAAATCAAGTGAGAAAGGTAAGCTTTCATCTTTGTTTATGATAGATTCGA
>JANJEY010000009.1:4979523-4998742 GCA_024703695.1 Erythroxylum cataractarum
AAACCTTGAGGTCTTGGGTTCGAGTGGTGACTCATCCAAGTACCAAAGAGGACAATACCGAGGAAAAATCCACCCCGGTAGTGGTCACGGGCCTCTTGAGGTGAGCGGGAAACCCACTCGGTACGCAAAGTTCAGGTCGCTACATAAAAAATGCACCTTTTTTATGTAGAGCCCGACCTTTACCGCCATCACTCCAGGTATTGTCCTTTTTGGCACTTGGATGAGTCACCACTGAAACCCAATACCTCAAGGTTTTGTTCCACTTTAAGTGGACGCCTCTTACCATTGAGCCAACAAAACCTTGAGTTCTTAGGTTCGAGTGGTGACTCATCCAAGTGCCAAAGAGGACAATACCTGGAATGATGGCGGTAGAGGCCGGGCTCTACACTCCTCACTTAATATCATAATAAATAATTCCTTGAGTCTCTTATTATTAAAAATGAGATCCTTCAGGTGCTTGGCATACTTTGGCATCTACCAAAAAGCTTCAATAAAAAAGTACGTTAATATGTAATTATTTAGAAAGCTAAAAAAAATTACCAAAATTTATCTTATTTTCTATTTATCTTAAGCTTAATTGGGTATTGAATTTGTGATTGATACTTTTTAACCATTTTGTTGTTTAAGTCCTATGCTTTCTCTTTCTCCCTTCTCCTCATCCTTCTTTTCTTATACAACAACCTTTTCCTTCTCTTCCACTTTTAGCTCCTTTCCACTCCTTAAAGTCACTGCATTCACTTGCTCTGTCGAGTTTAAATCAATCTTGTTAGGTATTATACTTTCTTACCTTTAAGAGAAAAGCTTAGTAAGCTACCCAAATTGATTTTCTAAGTTAGGGATAAAGGCTTCTTAGTTTTGACGAAATGCTTTAGTACTTTAAAAGTGAACCTTAAAAGCAATAATAAATTTTTCATAAGCTCCTCAAAACTTCACTTCCTTTATTGTTATTGTTACTACTAAAATTTAGGTGTAGCTTGATTGTTCTATGAAAAGTTTAGGTGGTTCCTCTACCTCAGATTAGAAGTACTACTATAGGAGTTACATTGAGGTTGATTCCCCATAAGGTAAACTTGCTCAATTGATTGCCCTAATGACATTCAGAATTGAGGTCTCAATCACCACAAATGTCACATCTTATCACTTACATAGATTAAGTTACCAAATTTATACTATTAGTCTTTTTACTCAAAGCTTTTGATTTTTCCTCTAATATTGTCACCATTCTTTTATAAAATTAAAGAAATATATTAATAGGAGGTGTATAAAGTTTACAAAACAATCCTAAGGCAGTACCCTTACAACACTATAGAAAGTTGGGACACAATCATCCTTACTAAGACAACCAAATTGTTGCTTATATAAGAAGCTAAAAGCTAGACTTTCCTAGGACCACAGTTTACCATGTTCTTTATTATTAGGATCTCCTTGATAAGCTGAAGTACTTCAAATGTTATCTATGTCAATGTAGCTGAGTTGCTTTTTAATCTTCTACAATTTATTTCTTTCCATATCCCTTGCATATAAGTACCTAATGCATTCATATACACCTTAAAAGTGGCCTTAAGAATACCTAAATGATCCATCATTCATTGAATTATTTTAGAAAAAGAAGTTGCTCGAAGGCTCCACTGACACAACCTTTTTACCTCATTATAAATACCAATTGCAAAGTAACATTCAAAGAATAAGTAATCCATGGTTTCATCCATCTCCTCGTATAAAGAGCATGTTTTGTTTAAGGATAGAAAGTTTAATCTATCCAGTGTACTCAATCTATTTCTCATGATTAGCCATAACAAGAATGAGGTTTTAGGTAATAGGGATTTATTCCAAACAACTTTGAACTAAGGCATTCTAATATTTTTAATTCTCATTAAGTCCTTACATACCCTGCTGGTTAGATCAAAGATAGGCCTGCCTTTCTAATAGTACTTATTAGGGATGGATATATTTGGAGAATAATCAGGCTTGTATCTGTAAAGTTCCTAAGGTAACTCCCAATTATTATTAACTATCATTGTACAAACTTTATCCACTAATATAACTTTTAGCTTAGCGGTAGAAGCTTTAAGTTATTGAATTAATTGTCTATAACCAATCTAATTGTTATACAATATAGAAGCTCTTCCTCATTTCCTACTCTGCAAAAGGTTTGATTTCTTAGCTAAAGAAGATGGCTAAGACACCAATAATGAGAATAACTTTTATACACAATCCATACGTTTTTGCCTTTCAAAAAATAACTATGTAACCATTTCACCCAAAGAGTGTGTTTATCTTCCAAGATCTGCCATAATTTTTCTATATCAAGGAAAAGTTAGTAGCCTTGATTTAATTGACTCCCAATCCCCTTTCTTCCTTAGGTCTATAGGGATATCACCATATTGATATTATGACGGACACCTAATTTTAGCTTTATTCTCAAATTCTCCCACTAGTAATTATTCACGGCTATACTTTCAATAAGCTTTTATAGTTTTTTTAGGATTTTAAAAGTTGGTGGTCTCACTTAAAGATGCACCAATTAACATCTTAGTTAGATAGCTCAATCCATTATGACATATTTGCGTCTGCAGTCGCAAATCAAGTTTATGATGTAGGCACTTTCTCAATAAATTCTTCCATCTCTCTCGCGTCTCATATAATATCTCACCCTTTAATTGTTTAAATTAGAAGATGTTGTTCTTAAGTCTTATTTTTAATGTTAGAGGAAAAATACTTGGCTAAGAACTTCTAATCAAACCCATTCTTAGTGGTAATGGATGCAGAAGGCAAACAATAGATAAACATGTTAGAGGAAAATACTTGGCTAAAAACTTCTTAACAAGCCCATTCTTAGTAGTAATGGATCTAGGAGGCAAACAATAGATAAACATGATCTAGATACAAAATCCCCCTAAACCATATTCTTTATAAAGACATACAACCACTATCCTTAAGTTAATAGATTGAACTCTCTTTTTAATCAGTATCCTAAAGAACAAATGAACTTGTTCTGTAAATTCCCATGATAGATTTGACTCTAACAAAGAAGATTTATTTGGTCCTATTTTTAGGATTCCATATAACTCTTATTATTCATGTCACGATTTACTTATACATATGATTCCTTAATCCTTATATATGAAATATAAAATTGAATTAAAATAATAGAAAATCTCAATTCAATCATAAGTAATATTCATGAATAATTCACAAGATAACTTAGGTCTTTCATTATATTAAGAAATCGATCCAAAATAATAATTATACAATTCATCTCATCTAGATCTATCCCAATTTATTTAATGATAAGATAAAAGTATCCAACAACAATCAACAAAGAAAACAATATAAAATCATTATTATGGATCTTGAAATAGTGGTTAAATCTTAATGGAATTCCCTTGTTACTCTCCAAACTTGATTCATTCTTGTGTTAAGACTCTCTAATTTGACTCTGATCACTTGTTCTCTAATGGTGTCTTTTTTTTAATGATAAACTCACCCCTTTTATTCTTATAAAACCTTAAAAATTTAAAGTGTCTTAACCAATAGAGTCTAACATGACATGTTGGTCTTATGTTCTTAATAACTTTAGAAAACCCTCTTTTACATGAAAATTACCACCAATATGACTCCTTTTATTTTTCTCCAAAGTTGCTTTTTTCTTATGACAAGGCTCTTTGGTTCAACGCTAATTATTTGTTCTCTAATGATGTTTTTTTCATCTAATGATAAAAGCTCCCACTTTATTCTCATAAAATCCTAAAAAAATTGAAAATTCTAATATAAACCATATAGGTTATATGTTCTTAATAGCTTTAAAAAAATCATATTTTATGTACATGGATGCCCAATACGAACTCATGTTTGTCTTGTGTATTATGAACAGTCTTTAACAATCACGATGAAAACTAGTCTAATATGGTATCATTTTTGACAAAATTTGCTTCCCACCTTTTTTACATAAAAATTATCACTAAAACAGGACTCAAACATGATTCTATCTTGGAGAAGATAGATCAATATTATAGAAACTCATATTTAATAATCTACCCTATTTCACTCCACTTGACTCTAAATTTGCTCAAATTTATTCCTTCGTTCGTCATCAAAGGGTTATAACAATGCTTATATATAAAATATAAGCTAAGCTACATTAAGTACCAAATATAATAAAAAAAACCATTAAACATATGCAAAATGCTTTTAAAATCTTACTAAGAATATAGTCCAATTAAAACTGATGAAATATATATTTTATGTAAGTTTTTATTTATTTTTATAACTTAAGAAGCTAATTGAATATGTGAAATTATTAAAAATTTTATTCTGTTTTACATGAAATTTTAAATAATTTTTAACATAATAACCCTTAATATTTTTATTTGATAGTAACACAAATGATGTCTATATCATTTTATTTTGGTAATAAAAATAGAAAATCCCTTGAAAGTAATAAGTGGTATGAAATATAAGGACAAACATCTCAAGAATAAAGTAAGGAGAACTTGCCACACATGAAGAATAAAATAAAGATAAAAACATCAAAACTAAGAATAGGCTTACATTCTTTTATTTTTGAAAGCTGGAAAAGAAAAAATTAATATAACTCAAAAAGATTAAAAATACAAGTTGACTTAAATGGAGTTTGAACCCCTAAGTCATATAAGACTCAACAAATAAAAAGAACTAATATGAATAAGATGACTAATTTAGGGCTTAGTATGTAGCTAAGAGAATTAAACCTAAAATTGTCATTCAAATTTCCAACTAATTCATCAAGTCATTTGGGTACTATGATAGATAAACCTATATGCTTAGTTGAATGGAATGAATTCAATGTTGTGTTATGTTCCATCTTATAGCCATTGTACCACTTTTATCAAGTTTCATATTTCAAGCCAATATTATTTCCCTTATTCAAAAGATTGTGCCTTGAATCAAGGTTTATATTGTCTACTTTATGCCTTGGAAAGTCCTAACATTTGTTTCTATACAAACGATGTACATTACTCACCCAAAAGCTATTTTAAATATTATGTAGTCTCCCTCACAAATATGGTGAGGTTGTTTTGCCCAAAGCATGATGTCAAGTCATTGAAGCTCCTAATAGTGGTGGTTAAACTTTTTTTGGATTTTTGACCATAAGACTATAATATACTAGCATTGGAAAAATAAATGACTAATGGTTTCAAGGTCTTGATTGCACAATTTATAAGTGAGGTTTAGGCTTACATTCTTTATTTCCTAATATGGAAACATATCCCTATGAAAGATACATGTTTTTAAGACATGTTCTATACAAGATATTCTTATGGCTATGTCTCATTTGTAAGTCTTATAGTGTATAGTGCCATTTATGGTTCTCGGTCTAAAATGAAGTTCATACATATATTCATGATGTACTCTTTGAGGTCGAGATTAAGATGCATTATGATGATGATTGATCCTATTTGCTATTAATGTTCATATGTAGTTTATCTTTAACAAAATTAGTTTTGTTAGATGAAACACTTCTATGAATGTATATTATTTTTGGAAGTTAGAAAAGAATATATTAATATAATTCAAAAAGATTAAAAGTACAAGCTAACTTAAATGGAGTTTGAACCACTAAGTCATACAAGACTCAACAAATAAGAATAATTAATATGAATAAGATGCACTAGTTTAGGACTTAGTATGTACCTAAGAGAATTAAACCTAAAATTGTCTTTCAAATTTCCAACAGCTTAATCAAGTCATTTAGGTACTATTATAGATAAGCCTATATGCTTAGTTAAATGGAATGAAGTCAATGTTGTGTTATGTTCCATCTTATAGCCATTGTACCACTTTTATCAAGGTTTATATTTCAAGCCAAGATTATTTCCCTTATTCAAAAGATTGTGCCTTGAATCAAGGTCTATATTGTCTACTTTATGCCTTGGAAAGTCCTAATATTTGTTTATTAACAAACGATCTACATTATGCACCCAAAAACTATTTTAAATATTATGTAGTCTCCTCACAAATATTGTGAGGTTGTTTTGCCCAAAGTATGTTGTCAAGTCATTCAAGCTCCTAATGGTGGTGGTTAAACTCCTTTTGGATTTTTAACCATAAGACTACAATATACAAACATTGGAAAAATAAATGACTAATGGTTTTAGGATCTTGATTGGACAATTTCCTAATATGGAAACATATCACCATGAAAGATACATGTTTTTAAGACATGTTTTATACAAGATATTCTTATGGCTATGTCTCATGTATGAAGTCTTATCGTGTATATTGCCATTTATGGTTCTAGGTCTAAAATGAAGTTCATACATATGTGCATGGTGTACTCTTTGAGGTCAAGATTAAGATGCATTATGATGATGATTGATACTAATTCCTATTAATGTTCATATGCAGTTTATCTTTAACAAAATTAGTTTTGTTAGATGAAGCACTTCCACGAATATATATTATTTAAGGTCTATCATTTGATAGTCTTCGTTTCATAGTGCCATGTCCAAATTTTATTTACCTTTATCAAATTTTGATAAAAATGGTGCTAATTCTTCTTTCTCTTTCTCAAATGATGCATTCTTATTTTGTTACTCGTTTAATTTTTCTTATCATCATCTATATATCCTTATACATTGACTATGCAATTCAACTCATTCTTTAAAATTTTCTTTTCCTTAGAGTATGGTTATAATAATATTGTGTTTCCTTAACCTTGGAAGATAATATCTTTCTCACCTTAGTTAAAATCTCAAGGTGCTCAATTAATTCATCATATGTCATATCATCGTCATCATCATTGTCGACATCATAATTTACAAAAGTTACCTTATTATTGTGTGAAATAAAGCATGTATTTGTCCCTTTATGTTCAAAATTTAAATTCCACTTTTCATCCCATTTGACAACTCCTTTTAGAATTTCTGGTGTCACTCTTTTTAAGGTATAAACCTTCATACTTCACATGTCTAGACCTTATTTGTGACAAATAACATTAATTTATGCTTTAAACCACTCTTACTTTTATCTTTGATGTTGCAAATTTATTAATCTGTTATTAGCCATATGAGTCCCACTGCACTATGCTTATGCCAAATAGCACATCAGGACTTACACATTTTAAATAAGTTTAAATTAATTTAAGTTCTTTTTTCTTATATAACTTAAATTTAATTGACAAGCTTAAATTTAATTAAAAAGAAAATTTAATTTAATGTGTTTTCTTTTTTCAAGAGCTTCAAATGTGCAAATGCATTAATACTCTCTTACTTTTATCATTGCTTTTCTTATCTTAAACAGTTTAGTAGCTTAAACGGAATCCAAGAACTAGTGCACTCCATCTTTTGACATCTTCTTTACTGCTACTGCCACCACACACAAAAATAACTCGTTTTTGTCTAAGCTTTTCCAAATTCAAGCACTTATATTTCTGTTTCAACACCACCTTCTCTCTTATTCCTTAGTCTGGTTTTGTGGCTTTTAAGTGGAACGAAGGTGAGTCCCTTCTCATCCCTCTGACTATTTCAAGTGCCCATTTTAGTTTTCTCCATTTGAAGATGTTTTGGCTCATTGTAGTTGACTGTTTCTCTCTGTCATTCAATATTAGTTGTATGTTACTCTCAAAATTTTAGTTCTTTGTTAACTCCTCCAACATTTTCGTTCACCTATAAAGGTCTTGTGGGCCATATCATTTAAATAGGTTGACCCTTACCCTTAGTGCAAGAGGAAGTGGCAGCCGTAATCTGAACACTAGGTGCGAATTTCAAATTTTGAAATTATGATTGATGGAAACTTGACGTAACGATCACAAAACTATGCGTGTTTGTTTGACTTTGGGTAGGAGGAACGGAGCGATGAACCGCAGATGTACGAAGATAATGTATTAAAGAAAGGTAAGAAGTAGACACGCGGGGAGGAAAAGCCGAGTCAATCCAACTGGCACTTGCTTCGTCCCTTTGGCAGATGCTAAATGCACAAGAAGAAAGTAAGCCAGGTTTACCAAGACAGAAAGTGATAATAAAAGTTCATCCTGCTATCTATATCTTTCTTTTTTCTTTGATACTTATTTAAAAAATAACCAGGTCATGGAATTTTCGCAAAATTGATGCAAGACATCTTGAATAGTTAAAGAGATGACTTGTTTGAATAATTCTAATATCTATACTATTAATTCATTCTAAAATCTTCAATAAGTCAAATATGACTGCTACAGAAACAAAAACACCAGTAAGAATTTCACTGAAAAATAACACCTAGTAAGAGTCTTATTGAAATGTAGAGTCTGAGAAGATCTATTAGTATACAATCTTACCCTTATTTAATAGAGGGTGTTTCCGATAGATCCATATTTTATGCAAAATAATAATAATAGAAAATATAAATAAAAATATGTAATGCAATACATAATATGGTACATATATAACATGGTAAAGATTAACAATAAAATATAAAATAAATAAATAAATACACGAACAAAAGAAAGACACGTGTTAGAATAAATTAAACTAGCCATACAAGAAAGTAATTAAATTTGTTGCTTGAGCTAAATAACTAGGAGGGAATTACAATGTAATCCAAATATTAAGGTTAACTAAAAAAAACTCAAAGGAAGATGTTTAAAAGACTTAACAGAACGAGAAAGACGTCTCTACGTGAGATTCTTTATCTATATCCTAGTATGCTAAAGTTTTCTATTACGAGTCATATTTTCATTAATTTCCAATAAAGTTATATTATTCTTGATCACATCCTTCTAGTTCTTTTTAGGCCTTATTTTTTCTCTTACAATCTCTAAGTATTATTTTTTTTGCATCTTCTCACTGGAGCGTCTTATCTCTTTTTAACATGTATGAAATACCTAAGCCTCTTCTCTTTTAATTTTTCATTAATATTGACCACCTTCAATTTATCTTTTACCAATACATTCTTGACTTTATCTCTTCTAGTAATATTATAAATCCAATGGAGCATCTTCATCTTTACTATTATTAGCTTATGACTATCTACTTATTTGGTAGGCTAACATTCTGCCCTATATAGCATGATCGACCTAATCACTAAGTGATAAAATTTACCTTTGATCTTGAGTGATATCTTCTTATCACATAAAACTCCTAGTACACTTCTCCATTTAAGTCACCATAATCTGATATGATAAGCTATATCTTCATCGATTTATCCATTGCTTTGGATGATAGAACCTAGGTACTTAAAAAAATCTTTCCGTGATATAACTTCTGAACTAATTTTTACCTCCATATTAGAAGCCACCCTATTTCCCGAAAAATTATACTATGAGTATTTAGTCTTAGTTCTGCTCAATTTTAAACCCTTAGATTCTAACATATCTCTCTAACGTTCTACCTTAAAATTAACACCCTCTTTTATCTCATCCATTGAGACAATATTCTCAGTAAACAACATACACCAAGGCACATCTCCTTAAATATTTTTGGTAAGCTTATCCATCACTGCTGCAAATTAAAAAGGGCTCAATAATGAGCCTTAGTGTAACTCAATATCGATACAATTTTTTTTTGTTTCTCCTCTTGTCGTCCTTCCTTAGTCTTAATCCCCTTATAAATATCTCTAATAACTCGTATGTAAGTCAAAGAAACTCTTTTAACCTCTAACCACCTCTACATGATTTCTCTCGGTACCCTATCATATGCCTTCTCTAAATCAATAAAAACCAAATATAAATTACTTTGGCTTATTTTGTAATATTCCATTAATCTTCGTAAAAGATATAAAGCTTTTGTTGAGGACTTTTCTGTCATGAAGCCAAACTAGTTCTTCAATATAAGAGTATCCTTTCTCACTTTGTTGTCAATTACTTTCTTCCACAACTTCATGGTGTGACTAAGTAGTTTGATGTCTCTATAGTTGTTACAATTTTAGATGTCCCTTTTATTCTTATATAGAGGAATTAACATACTAATTCTCCACTTATCTAACATTTTGGAAGACTTAAAGATCATAGTAAAAAGCTTTCTAGCTAAGCAAGACCCTCTTTGCCTAAGCTCTTCCACATCTCAATAGTTATCTCACTAGGCCTTATTGCCTTTCTACTCTTGATCTCCCTTAAAGCTCTTTTAATTTCTTTCCTTATAATCTACTTGTAATGAGTCAAGTTATGAAACCTCCCGGACGTGCTAAGATCACCTAAAGAGATGTTGTCTTCAATTCCTTTATTAAAAAGGCTATAAAAGTACCTTTATCATCTTCTCTTAATTTCATTTTTAGCCACAACTACCCATCCTATTTCATCTCTTATACAACAAACTTGATCTAAGTCTCTCATTTTCCTTTCCTTAGCTCTTACAAACTTAAAAATGTGTTTTTCTTTATCTTTAGTTTTCAATCTTTGGTAAAATTTCTCGTAAGCTTTGCTTTTAGCTACTGCGATTGTCTTCATTGCCTCTTTCTTAGCCAATTTTCTCTTTTTTAGGTATTTGTTGTGTCTATTTTTTATTGTTTTTAATTGCCTTCGAATCTTGTTTTGGTTACAAATCCGTGTGTTTTGATCCAAAATGAGAGACAAATTGAGTGAAAATTGTGTGAATATTATATGAATGTTAATTGGATTATTTTATAAATTTTGCATGATAGTTGAATGGAAAGTTGACGTAAATTTGCATGAAAGGAAAAGAAAAAAACAAAGAAAGGTGAATGTTAATTGGATTATTTTATAAATTTTGCATGAAGGTTGAATGGAAAGTTGACGTAAATTTGCATGAAAGGAAAAGAAAAAAAAAACAAAGAAAGGTGGTGACTAAAGGTGTCACCACCGTGATAAAGCTTGTCACGGTGGTGACTAACTTGTCACCATCGTGACATGTTAAGTCATGGTGTTGACATGTTAAGTAACGGTGTCACCATCGTGACCATGGCTGCATGGAGATGCAATGAGTCACACCCATGACTACCATACTCACCCCTGTGATATTTTTACTTTAATTCGTCTAATTATTTATGTGACAGTTGCAGGGGTGAGGACTTGAAACCTTAAACCTAGAGTTATACTATAAATAGAAGGGGAATAGACGATGGCAGCACATTCTTACAGACACACATATTCCAACATTCTTATATTCCATATTCTATCATCAGATCACATAGACTCATCCGGGGGACATAAAATAGATAGACAGAAAGAAGGTGGAGGAAGAGAGAAACACAACAGAGAGGTGGAAGCATGGGAAAGAGGCAGAAAGCGAGAGTTGAAGCTGAATCCCAGTGAACTTAAGTAACTATTTGGTTGGGTGAGAACTAAGCAGAAGCAGAAGGTAAGAGCCAATGTAGAAAGTTTGAGAGTGGCAGAAGATCACTACAACACTCTCATCCGAACACTAGTTTGCTCATTCTTTTTTTTTTTTTACTTTTCTGCTATTTTATCGAACTTACTCCTCTATTAGTTGATTGACTCATACTCTGTTAGCTTTTAGTTTATTTTAGTTATTCATTTGGTTTATTGATTTGAAACTTCTCTTATACTAATCAAAATGGGATTAACGTATTTGAATATGATGAATCTTATTATTTATATGATGGGTTGATCTCTTTTTCTTAAAGATTAATGTAGCTAATTTAGTCAAATATGCATGATTGAGGGATTGTGTTGTTGTCTTATGTTTACTGTAGTTTCTGAACTAAATGGATGTAATAGCATGGCCAAACTTTGCATCATTTTAGTATTAAACGAAGGATCGAGAGAAGAAGTTTAATATGGAACAAGAAGACTAGAAATATATTAACTTAACTGGTAATTAGTAGTCGGGTTTCCACAATTAATTAGGATGATAACTTGTTGAATAAGAAAGTTAGACTTAGTCATTATTCGAGTTGATCTTAGAACCCAATTGTTAATTTTAGTAAGATTACTATTCAATCATTTCCCCCTAATCATATATAGGAGATTAAATTAGTGAAAGATTTTTCTACTTCGATTAATCTATTCGTTTTTTCTTCCAGTTAAATCAGTTGCTTCTCAATCTAATTTTGTGATTTTATTTAAAGCCTTAACTCAATGAATCGGGATAGAATGTTTAGGATTGCATCCGTTTTTATTTTTGTTTAAGGTTAATTTAAGTGAACCAATTTCACCTCTGTGAGAGACAATCTTGGGTAATCAACTACAACTACCTCATATACTTATGAGTAGGATAGCCTAGGTAATTTTTAAAACTTATTTAGGCATAATAAGTGTTTGGCACCATTGTCAGGGAGGTGTTTAGGGTTTGCACTTACATTAATTTTCATTGTTTTGTCGATTGTTTTATCTATTTATGCATACATTTTGTCTTGCTATTTCATTGAGTTGTTTTAGTAATTTTCTTATTAATTCACTATTATTTTTATTTGGTTTATATGAGGAAGGAGGTCTCATAAAGCCAAACTTGCTCATTTTATTAATAACGTGTATCGGATAAGAGGACCTCAAAGGGACTTTGAAACAAAACTCGAGGAACCCAAGCTAAAAAATCAAAAGATGGGTAAAAGGCAGCCAAGAATGAAGGACTATGTCAGACTAGCAGTTGGTGTTGCCACTTCGTGCATTTGTTTGGGAGAGGCAGCCATAAACTATGAATTAAAAAGTACTTATTACAACATGCTACCATCTTTCTATGGGGTTCCTAATAAATATCCTTTAAACTTCATTCGGAAATTCTATACCACTCTCTGGACATTCCCATTGGATGACCAAAATGAAGATCAACTCAGGATGAGGTGCTTCCAATACGCATTTAGGGATCGGGCCAAGGTATGACTGATGACCCTTCCACCTAGTTCATTGACTACATATGAGGAGACGTACAATAAATTCATGAGACATTTCTATTCCCATAAAAAGACTTTTGAGTTGCGGATGAAGATAGCAACCTTCACTTAGATGGAGAAGAACCATTCCATAAGATGTGGGAAAGCTTCAAACTCTTGCTCATTTAGTGTCAACACCATTATTATCCACTCCACATGTAGAACTAGTTCTTTTATGATAGATTGACACAACAATGTCAGTACACAGTGGACAATGCAGCAGGAGGAGCTATGGGAGAGAAGACAACCAAAGAAATGTATGAGATCTTCAAATGTTGGGGCTAATTCTCAATAAAAGAACATGATGGAGAGAAGAGTTAGAGTTCATGAAGTGAGCTCGAATCAAGAACTAACTATGCAATTAACTAAGCTATCAAGGCATATAAAGATGCTAACTACAAGATTACCCCAAAATGTTCCAAATCAAGAGGTATGTGGTATATGTGGAACCGGTGGTCATGGAACTAAAGTTTATTCTTGTGAGCATTTCTAAATGGAAAAGAACAAGTGAACTCACTCAAAGGTTTTCAACTAAGGGAGTGAAATGATTCGTACTCAAGCACCTACAACCCTGGTTGGAGAAACTACTCCAATTTTTCATGGAAGACTAACAATCCACCAGTATAGCCCCAACCACAATACCAACATTTTCAGAGGCCAAATTATTACCAAGGGCAATTCTTACTTCAAAACCCACCAAGTAAGCCTTCTTTGGAAGAAATCCTTAATGCATTTATTCATGTCACAACTCAAAATTAGGAAATGAACAATAAGAGGTTAGATTCTGTGGAGGAATCTGTGAAGAGGATTAAGATCTAAGTAAGGCAACTTGCTGCTTAAATGCATAACAATCAGAAAGAGAAGTTGCCCTGTCATCCCAAGCTAGCCTAAATAGTTACTATTTTAAGAAGTAGTAAGGTGATGATAATCATGTTGCATCCCTTCTAATCTATCTGGTGCAGGTAATTAAAAGGAGGAGAGCCTCACCAACGAAAAAGGTGAATAAAATGAAAAAAACAATAGGCACGATAACTTTTCAAGTCACGTTTATAAAGGCAAAATTTTGGGACATACGATCGACTACAACAAAGAAGCAAGACTACATAAGGCGGGTAATCCTTATAGACCACCGATCCTATATCTAAGTCACCTTAAGGAATCGAAACAAGATAAGCAATTTTCTGATCTATATAACATGTTGTTCAAAGTTAATATTAATTGCCTTTGTTAGATGTGATCAGAAACATTCCAGCTTATGTTAAGTTCTTAAAGGAACTAAGCACTAAGAAATGAAAGTTTGAACCAAACAAGAAGGTGATAGTTTCAAAGGTTGCAAGTGTGGCGCTACAGCAGTAATTACCTCCCAAATTAAAAGACCCATTTTGGATAGCAACAGTGTTTGAATTATTATTTGAACATCTAGTAGTTTAAATAGCTTTGACAATAACATCCTTGTTTTCTTTGACATTCTTGGTGATATCCATGTCCAACTAAGTGAACACTATAAATCAAGTTGATTAAAAGGTGCATCGTTCTTGACGCATGTCAAATGCACTAGAAAATAAATGTAACCCTGCATAACAAAATTTATAGCAACAGTGAGTAGCGATCGTATCCATAAGGAGTGTTCGTGTAGCTTTTCCAATGAATGAATTGATGTTTAGGATATATAGTGGGTTTTTGTTAGATGCAATTAAGAAAACAAAGTAAAATTAAACTAATGATACTAAATCAAATTAAGCAGCAATAAAAGTAGAAAATTGATGAATATTTTTGGAATCCAATTCTTGGTTCAATTTCATCATACACACAAATAAAAAATTTTCATTGTCTTGTTGTTTTCACACCTCTCTTTGAAATTATTAATTGTAGATTAACAATAAGCTATGTTAATCCCAATTTTTCCTTAGGCCATGTCTAATCAAAATAAGCTCTTTAATTAAACTTAGCTATCAAACAACCTAGAACAAACTCTCTAGATTTAGTAGGATAGTCGCATTACGAATAAGAAAAACAAATTAATTTAGGCAATAACCCACAAATTTGGTTGTTTAACTTATGTTACATTATCCCTAATTATTCAACACCATTAGTTGCCACAAATGAATCCAAAACACAATTATTATGTATTATATTTTAGATTCTAGCAACAGGTTTATATAAAAACAATATAATAAAAGCATTCAGATTGTCCTTACTCAAATACACAAATCAATAATCAAAGTATAACATAAACAATCCCTATAGAGAAAGAGATTCAATAATACACAATAAAGAGATGCTCAAATACGATCATCAATTTTGGTTTCACCTTTGAACCGGAAGAAGGAAGATTAGCCCTCCATAAAATTAAGCATTCCAAAAATGATTCACCCCTCCTTTGGTCACTCAAATATTGATTTATATCAAAAATTAGGTTACATGCATCTAATCGTGCAAACCAGTAAAAATGTAACATTTGTAAATGTGCACGGCTGTTTGTGACTTTGATATTTTTGCTTTTTCTAAGGATGATAAAAAACTGAGTGTGGGAAAACTTGATATGTGCTTAATTGATTATACATTTACTCCCCAACATTTAATGATTAATGTTATGAAATGTTTGAGAAACTCATTTTTGTACATATTTAGTTGTAGGTACAATTTGAAAGTTCAAGAACTAAAATGAGTTAAAAGCACATTCTTTGAGCCATCCTCCTAATGTTCAAACTCATTTGTCTCTGTGGAACAAGAAGGAGATGGATTAGGGTGAAGATGGGACAAGAAAATGAACATTTCAACATAACCTGCAAGATGCACAACGACCGTGCATATTTGCGAATGCTACATTCTTGCATTTTCTTGTCCCGTCTTCACCTTAATCCATCTCCTTTTTGTTCCATAAAGACAAATGAGTTTAAATATCAAGAGGATGGCTTAAAGAATGTGTTTTTAACTCATTTTAACTATTTAACTTCCAAATTGTACCTAAAACAAAAAATGAATCAAAAATGAGTTTCTTAAACATTTTATATCATTAATCACTAAGTGTTATAGAGTAAATGTATAATCAATTAAGCGATATCAATCGTAGTGTATTTTCAAAACCTAGACATGTGACACACTTCTCTTCTATATTGTGAATTTGGCTGCTCTTTTATCACCCTCACTTAAGCGTTAGGTAAGTCAATGACAATTAAGTTAGAGACATGAAATTAGGGTAGTCTTTAGGGTGAGATAGTTTAATTATTCAACAAACAAAAATATTTGAGGCTAACTCAATTAACAATATAGACTAAACGAAAGAAGGATAAAAATAATATATAACAGGTGTTGGGTAAGAAGCTGGCATTAATGAGTAGAGAAAACAACAATTTAAATCAGCTCATAAAAGGATAAAGAGTAACATATTTAATGAAAATGTTAAATAGGGTAAAACAAAAAAAACAAAATAAAGGTGTACTATTTTTGATTTGATGGTAGATTATATTTACAAGGAAATTAAGAGTGGTTTAGATAAGACTAAACTCTTAAGAATGAAATAAAAAGATTGATGTAAAAAATAAAACAACATAATAACGTGATCTTAAGGCATTAAAAAAATCACTATCCTTAAGAGTTTATTTTGCCTCACAAGTAAATTGATAGCGAGTCTCTCGGATTCAACAAGCTTTTCTTTTATCGAAGGAAGTAGGAATAGTAGATGGAGTTTTATTTTCAAAGGGAAGAATTATTTAGTAAAAGATAAAGCCTTGTTTGTTTAAAATGACACAAAATATATATATATATCTATATATATAAACAAGACTAAGTAGAAAACAAAATAAAAGTAAAGATAAGATCCATGATTTCTCTAAGTCTGGATGCTAAAGTTAAAAGGATAAACTATAGATTTATAATGTTAAGATAAATTTGAGTCTACTTTAAACAATAGTGTTTTTAAATAAGTATAAACTAAATTTATAGTAAATAAAATGCGAGTTTATCTAAATAAGATGGACTTTTAAAATAACAAACAATTTCATAATAGAAATTAGGTTTAAGTTCAAACAAATTTTTTATGCATTAAAATATTTTAGGAGAAATGTAAACCCACATACCCCTGGGGAGGATATGCAAGTGCCACTCAAAACATAACCAAATAATCCAAAATATACTAAACATTCCTTATATGCATTTTCAGAAACTAAAGCAAACAAACATTACAGCCCATTAGGAGTTATTTTATAAACAAAACATAATATACATACATAATGAACAATCAAAATACATGCCATATATATTAAATCCATCCTATAGTAAGGTTATTACAAATCATTTATAGGATATTACAAACCTTATCCACAAATATGTAAAATGTCTCATAACATTAAATATAACTCAAAAATAAACTCAAATATACATCTTGTCAAAACAAAACGCACCCTCCTTTAGCCACTACAGTTGTCCGAACCTTAAGTCTTTTTATTAGAACTTACATGGAGGCAAAAACCACCATGCTAAGCATAAAGCTTAGTGATGAATAACTAAACAGGATACATAATGGTGACTATTTCTAATAGTTGTCTAACATTCACATGTTCAAAATCAAATTATATCATAAGCAGTCTTTAATTATTCATATTCAAGAGTAACCCAAACATTACGTGTCTCAAAACAGTTTATGATTCATCAATACAGGACAAAACATATAAATATCATAATAGAATGTCATTACTTCATAATAGAATGCACAAGTCTCAAAACAGAACATAATTGTGCCAGAGCAGATCGGAACTTGCATCAAATCAGAATTTATCTTGTATAAGATCATAATTTACCTTATTTTAGATCAAATCTTGTTTATATCATAATAAAAAATGTATCAAAATGCAAAATAGGTTAGCCTGCTCAATCTTTTTACAGAAGTAGATAACGGGACTAGAACAGAAGATACCATGATTGGTATCATAAAACAGGAGAGACTTATGTTTCAGTATCAAAAGACATTGTTGTATCAAATAATAGGAGACACCAAAGTGTCAATATCAGGAGACACGCAATATCAAGAGACACCTTAGTGTCACAGGGGTAGCTGTAGACCCTTTTAGACATGCCTATTTACCCACTATTAGGACTTAATAGTTTTAAAATAATCCATTTCAGATTTCAGAATTATAAGCAAATGATGTAGGATATAACATATGTCTTTATTTCATTTTTCTCATATTGAACATATTCACTCCTTTTTTTATCAAACTCAATATGCCTTATAAACATAAGCATTTAAACATTAATTCATTACATATTACATAACATAATAGAAATTCCCAAATCACAAACATTCATATCTAACTTACATCACATAAAACCCTTAAAACATATTTGTATTCTTAAGAACACATTCATCTTAAACATAACATACATTTTAACATTAGACGCATTATTAATTAATCACACATTCTTTAAGTTATTACCTAAATTAATAGTCCATAACTAGATTAACTTCTACTCAATTAATCTAACATCATCTAGGTTCATTTTCAACCTCAATTAAGTTCAATTAAACCATTACTAAGTGCTCTAAACTTATATATGTCAACAATTGCACCAAATCAAGTTTTTTACCTTCCTAACCCTTTTCCACGAGTATGGGAATATGCTTTATAATTCTCACGATCGTGGGATGAGTGAACCAAAGGTTCACTAACCCATAAGCTTCAAACTTCTTCTAAAACTTAACTCCTTCATACACCTTTAACATTCCTTCACCATAGTTCATCAATTCCACTTCAATTCCAACTTATTCATGCCTCAATTCCACATCAAATTCACGTCCAAAACCAACTAAAAATAATTCATTAAGCAAGAAATCAATATCTTCCACACATCAAAACCAAACTAGAAGTTATCATACAAGGATCTTTTTTTCTAACATTTATTTATCATCATCTTAACACATATTCTATTCAATTCAAGTATCGAACATTTCATATTATAATATGAAATCAATTTTGGGATTCCCTGACCTATTTAACTCTAAAAAACAAGCCAAAATAGCCTTCCAAATAACCAACACAAGTCTAAAATCCAAGTGAAACTAGGATGTTTTTAACATCAAAAGACAGCAACATAGAAGCTAGCATGTGGTAGCTTTCTTGATTCAATATCTTGCAAGAATTCTAAGTGAAATTGAAGCAAAAATTTAGAGTCAAGAGAGATTGGATGATTTCGGTTGAGATGCTTCAATGAAGGCTGTAGAAACTTCTTGTAAGTTTAACACCTAAGTTGCTGGGAGTCCTAATATTAGAGGAGCACATGCCACTAATGCATGTATCACATTTGTCCTCTCTTTAAGCTACCAAATGTCACACATCTATTAGTGTAACGCCCCAAATTAGGGGTTAGCATATTAAGCAAATTTAGTCCGATTTAGGTTATGTCTCTTTGACATTTTGGC